>CAJINU010000004.1:1533223-1596849 GCA_905178165.1 Amoebophrya sp. A25 | reverse complement strand
TTCATGGGTTCATGGGTTCATGGGTTCATGGGTTCATGGGTTCATGGGTTCATGGGTTCATGGGTTCATGGGTTTGGGGTTTGGGGTTTGTTTGTTTTTGTCTTGGAGGTTTTGGGTTTGGGTGTTTTGGGTTTGGGTGTTGGAGGTTTTGGGTTTGGGTGTTGGAGGTTGAGGCTTCCGAAGGGATGTGTTTGCAAAGTTTTATTGCTCTTAATATTTTTGATTCTTTTCATCATTGATAGCATTGGACGTGTAATACATTTCGAGAAGTTTGAAACCATGAACGCGGATTCTTTCGAATTAGTGACAGACGCAGAGGCCTCTACTTCGAGCAGAGGTTTTGTACAGCGACTTCTGGCTGATGCTGCCTCCTCCGCGTGGAGCAGCAGTTCCTCAACGACAGCGGCTCCAGGAGAAGCTTCAGTAGGTCCGTCGCAGAGTGCGGTAGCACTGAAGGAGCTTAAAGCAAATGCGGTGGTGGTACAGGAGTACGCAGCAATGGTCCCGAAAGACTATGCAGAGTATGTCTTCATCGCGTTTCTGCTCCTCTCCGGTTGCTTCTTTACCTATGCCGGAAAGAGAATACAGAAGCTGGTTTTTTTTGGTACTACTTAGACTATGTTGTATCAAACTCAAATTAATATTGTTGTTGCTGTCCTTGATGGACCTTGATGGGGATGCCTTACTAGAAGTATCCTCAAGAGGAGGTGTAGGAAAAGACCTTAACGCAAGATGCTCACTTCTAGGACCGTGCGTAAGGTACTTAATAGGTTGATGTATCTCGTGCCCTTGCGCTTCAGGCGTCGGCTTTCTTGGTGGCTACCTCATATTCGATATTTTTCGTGACGCGATTCCTGATACGGTGCCAGTTTCGAGTATCCGCACGTTTCAGCTGGTCAGCGCAGTACTCGGAGGCATAGTTTCAATAAGTCTCATCCCTGTCGCGATGTTTTTACTCGGGGGTCTTGGTGGCTTCGTCGTTTCCGGCGTTCTCTGGCAGCAGCTACTTTCGTTCGAGGCGGTGATCGCGCAGGTGGAGGCGCTTCCAGACGTCTACAAGGCCTACGGTAGCTGGGCACGGTATGCCTTCGTCGGAATAGTCGTACTGGTTTGCGGACGCCTTGCGTCCACTAGCACGCTCACAACAGCAACGTTTGCAACACTTACCGCTTTCTTGGGAGCTTATCAGCTGTGCTTGGCGTTTAACCACATCTGGCGGCTAGAGGAGGGTGTGTTTTTCACACCCTTAATCGAGATGAATGCACTCGCAACCGAGAGCGGCGACGAGATGCTGCAGCACGAGAGTGCGAACTTTTGGTTGATGGCCAATGTGTACGTCTGCGTTTTTGCCAGTGGAATTATCGTGCAGTTAAAAGAACTTTGGATGGACAAGAAAGGAGCAGGAGCAGAATGAATCAAGTACTTAAATTGATGATGTTCTTTGACAGATGCACACGCTCCTCACGCACATGGACGGCTACTCCGAGGCGACTGTCATCGCATCACAAGAATTGAAAAATAATGAACATAACATTTTTTTTTGCATCGCTGACTACAGCCAGAGGGGACGAAGTTGCAACTCCTAGAAGAGGAGAATGCATCATGGTCTGAACATTTACTCTAGCTAGACTAAATTTTCGCTCTTAATAGACATGCTGAAGCAGGCAGACGCAGAGGAATCAAAAGGGATCATCGCATAACCACACACTGACACCAGAGTTGACCACCAATTGGAGTGGACGCCGAAAATGAGTGTGTTCTCTACTGTGACTAGAGGAGGATTGAGTTGATTCGTTTTCCTTATTCTTCGTCGTACGTAAGAACTAAGCACGGTCCGTCACTCAGATCAAATATTGAAAGGTTTTTCTGAGACTTTCTTAACAACATTTTACAAACAAAAATATCATCGTCCTGCAGCCGACTCGCGCGAAAGACTATTATCATTACCAACACAAATGGAAAAGAGCACGAGCATGTCCTCGAACAAAGGGAAAATAATCCTCCTTGGTGCGTTCGCGACCTCGCGGCACCTTGGTGCGTTCGCGACCTCGCGGCACGGCGACCTCACGACCTCGCTCCATTTTTTGTTACAACCAGACAACGCCTTCCGCCTGCCGCAGTTTTGCGGTGGTAGTTGAAGAGTCACCAACCAGTCCGACCAAAATAGACTTTTGAAGAGAAAGAGAAGGAGTTCATCCCCAAACTCGAGTCCAACGATGAAGTTCATCAATATGGCGAAGTTGAAAACGAGCAAGATGGAGAAGAGTGGCAGACGGATGAAATTGAAGTTATCGACGATACAGAAGAGCTAGTGTTCGACGAAGGCCTGACCCATTTCTTGATAAGCTTGTATCGATTTGTCGTAGTTCAAGTTGTACCCTGTCCTGGTCTCAATGGAAATATTTCTAGTACGGAGGAAGGAAGCGGAAGTAAGTATTCTTGTACCACCAGTTTTATCGAGATATTGTACGCTGCAGCGACAATGAAAAACTGCGCGAATTGTTGTTTCCAAACGGCCGGCCTGCGCCTGCGCAATATGCAACTTTGTCTCCAGAACAACAGCGCATGCGGATTCTTCTTCCCATGAGTGGGAAGTTATTGCCTGACCCAGTGGGCAGGCATGAAGAACATGATATAGAGTAGTTTGAGTTTATGTTCTATTGGCCCATCGTCGCTACCATCTTGCGACTTCCAGTCGACCGATCCGACTGGGCGCTGCGTGGTTGGCTGTTGCAAGCTGAAGAGACCTCCGAGTCGATCGCACGGCAAAGATACGCAGAACGCGTTTTGCGCTAGTTTTTGTTGCCATCGCCTGAGGATTGCGAAGACCTCTCTTCGATCCACGCTCTGGACAAACTTGTGCGACCCGCACTCCAGCATCTAAATGACTTTGAAAAGTTCGACTTTGAGTACGCTTTCACAGGGTACGAGATTAACGCAGCCCTTTGCTCGCCCGATGAGATCGCAGAATATGACGTATATGTCCGGTAAACAACGGCCGCCTTTTTCCAGCGGGTCATAGATGTATGCGATCAAAATGTGAATGAAGTTTCTTGTTTTTCCATCCTACTTGAGAGAGTCAGTCAATGCAATCGCTTCGGGACCAAGCTGTGCGAGAGGCAATCAAAAGTATCAGCAGGATAATATGCCAGAACGATGGAAAATGTTGAATGATTCATACGAAAGCACGCAATTTGGCGCGCGATCTACAGACACGCAATTGATAAGTGCCTGGAATATTTCCGGGCTCTGGTGAAGCGCAAGGTGAGTCGTTGTCTCGATTCTCATGGCGTAAATCGGCTTCACCCTGACGCTCTGGTGCGAGCAGTAGACGACGAAAACCGTCGGCTTCAGGTGCTGGGGGAGTTCCTTATTGGGCGAAGCGGAACCCACGAGGATATCACCCGATTCATTACGGTGGCCGATGTCCCGCTTCAGACCAATCTTGAGATCCGTGTTGGCCTGGCACTCGTGGAACGATATTGTAACCATTTTATAGCCCCCCTCACCACTGCTGGACTGGAACGCTATGCAGACAGCTTGAATGCCTTCAAGCTAGAAGTCGAGGAATCGTTCCATTCGTTACGAGCACTTCTGTAAGCGAAGTTGCTTGGCGAAGCGCAATTGACCGAAGAGACGCTCACTCCACGCTTGAAGCGTTTGCACAATGTTATTCAGCGAGAGTGGAACGCTCCAGAAGATGCTGGCGCCGCACGAGAAGCAAGCACAACAGTCTCTATGGCCGACAGTGCACCAGGACCTGCGTCCTCGTCTAGGAGCACACGGCGCAGCAGCAAACTATAGTCATTACCAACCTTTGCGGAAGCGAAGAACACGAGCATGTCATCGAAGTCAGCAACGAGGAAGAGGGCCTGCCTAGTGCTCCACGCACGATTTGGCCGATACGAGACCTAGCCGCCAAGGAGTTCATCGCTCCTTTTTTCGATACTAGTCTGGAGCTCGTGCCCACCGCCGGACCTTTACGTTGGCTGAAGCACCAACGTCGGGTCGAAAAGAAGACGAATCTCGAGCAGTAAGAAATAGTTAGATGAAGACGAGGCAGTGGGGGTGGAAATACCTGTTGAGAACGACGCGGAGGAACTTGCGTTTCGAGACGGGATGGTGAATGTCTACCGTTTCGTCGTAGTTCCGCGTCGTCCTCTGACAGAAGCCGATCGACGAGTCAGGACCTTGCCGACGACTGAAGACGAGGCAGAGCTTTTCTTGCACAACGAAGACTATCTCGAAGTCGTAAAAGGCTTTTATTGGAGTGCGTCGCCACTGCAAGAGAACCACGAGAGCGCGAAAAAGGCGCAAGACCACAATCAAGCAAGGCAACAACTGCTACGCCCTTTGTTGCTTCCTGAGAATGAGCGACGTGCGGGACTTTTGCAGCCAGATTGGGCGAGTCTGCGCAACGCGCGAAGTCCACGCGTCCTTCTGCCGCTGAAAAGGTTGCCACTGTGCTACCAAGCTTTCACAGTAACACTACGACTTTTCGGAGGGATAGGGGCGTATTGAGCCGCCACTGGCCCCTTGTTGCTGTGATTCTTCGTCTTACGGATTTGGAGTAGAGGAGGCACGCTTGGCCGATGCGAACGGACAACTGTATGCCGAAAGGGACAGATGTATGCCGAAAGGGTTTTGAGCCACTTTCTATTTCAGCCGCTTGTTCCTGTTCCTGAAAACAATCATGAACAACGTCCGCCAGCGGAACCCCTGTCAACGAGCCAAGCCATGGAAAAAATCATCCAGCCTGCGCTTCAGCACATAACAGACTTTGACCTGTTTGATGTTGGGTACGTTTTCTCCTTTTGTTCCTGGTGCCAAATAATGATTCGACCTGGTCCACCCGGGATGGAGAACGACCGTGAGTTCCACATGGCACAATATGACGAGTATCTCGGTACCGCGTTAAGTGTACATTTTAAGAAAGCTGCTCGTGATCAAAACGACCACTTTTCCAGAAAGCTCGGAGCCAAACACAAGAACGAGGAGGTGGAGGAGAAGCATCCACAAGGTAGCGGCAGTGGAAGCAGCAACAGCAGCAGCAGCTGCAATTTTGGTCCTACGAACGATGCTAACGCTAAGAATATGAATAAGGTGTCGTCGCGTCTTTGGTACGAATTCTATCGGTTCGCAATCAAGCAGTATCAGAGCTTGTTTCAATCTCTCTTGCATCATTCAGGGTTTCCGGCTGATGTTCGAGACCTCATAGCGATGCACAGCGACGGTCGGCCTGACCTGCTGAGGGAGTTTCTCTTGGAACTTGATTCAGTGAATGCTGAGATGGAACTCCTCCTCGAGATTGTGAGCAGGGATCATGACCTCTACAAGAGGCATCTGGTAAGAGCTGGGTTCTGAGAGTATGCAAACAGTCTAGGGAATTTGAAACTGGAGTTTCGGGAAGCGTGTGACCTTGTGCGAGAAGCGTTGCGCGATGGGGGATTGAGCGGCGAAACGCTGGAAATAGACGCTTTCGCTCGTTTGTATCAAGCTATTTATGCAGAGGTGGAACCGGAACACGATCAGACGCTTTAATTGAGTCTTACTTTTTGTCTGTCGCTCTTCATCGTGGTTTAGTTTGAGGAAAGTGACGTATCGTCGAGAACAAGGAGGGCGTCAGCCTTTCCCATATAGTTTACGAGCGACCACACTTGTTTTTGCGGATCAAATCAATGTGATCAAATTATGCACTGCCCAAGCATAGATGCTCTCTTCATGTTCATCATCGCGTGTTCATTGTTCAATCGCAAACTTTCTTCTTCTTGATAATCAGGAGCATCATGAAGTTTCATCCTGATCCCTTTTCAATTGTTCAAGAACGAGCTGAGCACACTGAGTGATGTCTGATCGATTAGAGTCACCGCGTATTCATTGACCATCTGTTGGAGAGAAAGCCAAAAAAGAAGAGCTGCTGTGAAATGAGTGATATTTTGTGGTTTTTTACATACATGTTAGATATATTGCATGGAGCTGGTCCTTGTTGGATAAGTTTATAACTCTAAAACCAGAAATGATTTTGTTCTTTCCTGACATGATTCTCCTCACAGGCTAATGAATATGAAACATGGCATACATGCATTTGGTTGGTTTCTTTTGCCCCATGTCAACTTGATATCCCTCTGAGTCCCATTTTGAACAAAGTTTTCAAAATAAATCGAAATCCGAAAAACTCCTTTTGTTTTTCCTATTTGACAAACAATAAACGATACATAGTCATCTTCTGGCTGAGTGAGTAAATGAGATCGACATCAAAAAAATATTGAATATGATTCGTTTTGAGTACTCTAAATGATATCTTTGGCACCACAGTGACCTGTTGCGACTTTGTTTGCATCTGCCTTTTGTGAAAATTCTTCATGACTAGCATCTGTCCACTACTGCGTACACAACATTCCTCTACAAAAATTTGAAAGTGATTACAGATACGTTACAATACGACAATCATGACGAACAACGAGGACATGAAGGATGGTGGGAATGGCGCTGCGCCTCCACCTGTTGGAACACCTGCACCTGCTCCTGGAGGCGCAACGAGTTTCGCACAGCTCGCATCACTGCAGCAGCTGCTTCCTGGACAACTTCCTGCGACAGGCCCGGGCACAACTGAGCGCCTGTCTAATACTAGTGCTAGCGCATACCAAAACATGCTCTTGCAGCAGCAACAAGGCGGAGCTCAGCACCAACAACCCTTGTTCAACGGCCCAAGCCTGCCGCATGTAGACACACTGAGCAGTGTCTCCGAGCCGGTTTCTGTTGATGACTTAGAGGCGATTTTGCGTGATTGGAACATCGAGGATGGAGATCAAATTCTTTCGGTCAGCAGCTCACGGCGAGGGGCGAGCCAGCGTCTGGGTGACATAAGCGAATGCGAGCAAATAACTGTAGGGGGAAACAGAGGCGAAGGCGGAGGTCACCAGGCAGGTTCTGGCGTAGACCTTGATTCGTGGACAGCCGAACTGTTGGGACAGCTTGGAAATTGCGAAAACGACCATACCCGAGCAACGGAATGCATCAAACAGTTTTTGAAGGTATGAAACTACTATGCATAAGTACAATTATACTTGTGTACTACATCTCCATCTCGCGAACGTCAACATAATTAATTGATGACATCATGTCCCCGCACCTTTCTTTTGTTTTTCTTGTTTGTCAATTGCTGCATGGCAAAGCCTCCAAAAAGTAAAGTAAAAGTAAATCACAACATTTCAAAAATCCTTCTCAGGCGTTCGAGACTCAAGCAACAGCAGAAGTGACGAATCACCGCAAAAGTCTCGCGAACGCGAATCGCATTTTACTAAAGACCTTGCAGCGAGTACACCAAAATCATAAGCAGTTATCCGCAGCAATGCCCCAAATTCAGAAGCAGGTACACAACTACCTCTACCTTTTTGTGATAGTGATTTCTTGATGTTCATGATGATATTCATCATTGTTCTCGTAGTATTGCTTACTTCTACATCTACGTATGATGTGCTGGAGGTGTACTCCTTGATGTTTCAAGTTTTTCCAACTCACGACTACGACAGCTCGAAGAGCAGCGAACACGAGCTGAAGTTGCGGAGTCCAGATGTAAAGTTCTCGACCTACACCTCCAACACGCGATGGCCTCTCCTCATGAAAACAACATGCCAAGGTGACGCTGTGGTAGGTTCGCTGCGCATCATCTGTGTCTTGTTCCTACATCGTCAGATAGTACGGAGAATGAAACATCATGATGATGATGCGTAGCAGAAATTTCTTGAGAGGGACGAAGCAGGAACAGCATCATCTTCACGCGATGATCTTCTTAACATTAAGAAGCTGCAAGAGGACGGGCGAAGCCATAATTCTCATTCGGAATCCACGAACATAGGACGCGGATGTGGGACCTGGAACAGCGTCCTGCTACGGGTCGTGGATAAACCAGTACCAGAAAAAAAATGAAAATCTAGAACACAAAGGATCGAGCTGGGCTTGTGCTCTTTTTTACAGTGCCGATCCGCGCTTGGCGTTCAATGTCTTCCCACGTCGCAATCTCGCTAGTACGCGTGAGTCCCATATTGAGGAGGTGGACATCAAGTAGCCACCCTTAATATCTGTTGTACTTCTCGAACTTTCAAAGGCGATGCTTCTGATCGCACTGTGGTTGACATCTTGTTTAAAAACCAACGTCCTCCAGTATAAGTATGGACGGCGTTACTTTCCCGTTCCCGTAATTTCTCCCACGATCAGAATCGACCATCATCTCGACAGAAGAAACAACATCACCAAAGCGAGTGGACTTTATGTGGTCGACCCGATTTTTTACGAATCTAACTAGATAAGCTCCTCCACAACTTCTCTCCCTCGACGACACTCACACGAACGACACCCGCCGATATGGATTCACATGTTGATACTAGAACATGAAGGTGCAACAGGCACGACCACTGCCGCCTCCACTACCTTTTTTTTGCTATTTTGGGATATAATCAGGACATTCTTGTAGTTGCGATCATCGTGTAATTAACGACCCTCGTAACCAGACTCACTCTGAAAAATGGGTCAAGTAAGTAAGTAGAAACCGGAATACTAGTGTTAAAGCGACAAGGCTGATGGAGAAGGAGAATTGAAAAAACAGCTCCAACTACTAGGTACTATATTTTATCTAATTAAGATAAAGATATCCATTCGCCTTGTTCGAGTTCGACATATTTGTTGTTCTGTCTTCATACAAATATTTGACTTTAAAAATTTCTGTACATCCTTAGGTTGTGACATTCCCGCACGACATGTCAATTTGTTTTTGACCGTAGTTAGAATAGAAATAGTTAGTCGGAATTTCATGCCTTGCCCGCTCGTAGAAAACATGGCTGTAGTACAGGAGGAAATCGTTACATGAATCTTCAACATAATTCTCTGGTGATAAACACTTTTTTACCCTCCGCCATCTCAACATCCATCAAGTAGGTTATTCGCTATCTTGACATTTCCTTCGAAGATGTCAACTTTCATACTTCTGCCTCGTCGAGGAGGGTTTGACCTTTTTCTGATGTCATGAAGATGTAGTCATTCCCCGCACTCGTTCAACGAATCGCTTGCGAACAAAATCATGAGAAACTTCAAGCACCATATCTATCAGCATCAAATGCGATGGGATAGCTCTCGCACATAGGATGGTTCGTTGTTCCTTGCTTCATATTCCACGAAGACAGACACAGAGTGATAGTTATGTCCGAGAGACAGTGACAGCACGACGACTAATTTTAGCAGCTCCTACAAAAAAGCATGACGGCGCTGCCTGAGATTGACAGCGCTGGATGTTGATGTTGAGGTTTTTCAAAAGTAGAAAAGCTGCTGTTAATATCAAGAAAATGTGTGTGAACATTCACAATATTTAATACCAGTAAAGGCATTTATGAGAATTTCCTTCACACCATTGATGTAGCCCCGATGATCATTCTGCCCGGCTCGACATGGTGGATGGAACAAGAACTAGAACGCTTTAGCGAGAAAATCTAGTGACCAAGATCATTCCAGAAAAAAACTCAGGATCCATTGAATCACTATGGTAACCAACACGCGCAACAGCCGAAGCTCATTTCCAGCGCCTCGAAATGCTCCCGGTGCCGTCAACGGGATCTTTGCCACCGGAGCCAATGCGGGCGTTGTCTCTGGCAGCTACCTCGATTCTGTGTCTGCTGAGAAGAAAAGTCGCATTCTCGAACTCGCTAAGGAGCTAAGGGGCTACAAGGGTGCCTCAAAGCCACAGAGGCCAGCGTCAGCTAGTGCGGCAAGAAGTGGTAGTGGACGAGCAGCGTCGTCTTCCTCACAGCTGTTACCTGATCATCTGCAAGGAGGGAGCAAAAACGACTCGAAGGACAGCGTCCACAGTGTCAGCAGCTTCCTGGAAAATGTCGATGCAGCAGAGACGGTCACTGAAATTGAGCGGCAGCTTGCAGCTGCAAATGCACGAATTATCGAACAGGAAGAACAGATCCTTGCCCTGCTGGAAGCGAAAAGGCAGGACACCGCGAAGGCCCACCAAGACGTGCAGAAACTGCAGAATAAGGTACTCATAAAATATATTAATACAATTTACATGTTGTCTACATCTACTGTGCATGTAATTTTTGTTCGGTTCAATAAGCTACAGAAACTAAGGGAGCAGAAGCTTTTTCTTGTTTTTCTTGATGCGGTAGAAAATAACTTCGTTGATATTATACTTAGATCGAGTCTCTTGCGTCCGAGAAGCGCAGTCTGGAATTGAGGATGGACGAAGTCGGACGCGACCGAAGCGTGTTGGAGCGACAGCAAGAGAAACAGCGAAAGCAGCTCAAAATTGAGTGCGGTCATGCTGAGGAACTTCGAGGTCTGGTTGTCGAGATGCTAGACCAAGCTGAGTTTTGGAAATCTCGGGGCGCCGGTGACAAGTGGCGACCTCGCCTCGAAAAACTTGTTCGGGATGTTACTGCAGCTCCAGATGGTCAACTTGTTGACCAAACCGACCTGTTGAATCCAGAACAAAGGAATAGGAGAGCGAGTTTCTCTGGCGGGCAGGTGGTCGTAGACGCAGCCGGTGATCAGCACTTGGAATTCGCGACGCCAGAGGGCGGCACGCACACAGTCGTCGTTCCTGGAGGTAGTGGAGCGGCCCCGTGGAACAGGCCGCAGTGGACCGACTCTGTCGTCTTCGGCGAGCGCGCTGCCATGAAAAAGAAGCACGAGCTCGAGATTCAGAAATTACAAAACCAGGTCGAAAAACTACAGAAAGAAAAACTGCAAATGCAGAAGTCCGCGACAGCAAGTAGCAAGTGTTTCGGAGGAGGAGATAGCGCAACTGCAGGTGGCGTCGGAGCCACTAAGCAAGTGGCGCACGACCGGAAGATGCTCATGGATCTCTGTCGCAAAGTGAAGATAATGCAAGACCAGAACGCGCAGTTGCGCGGCAAGATAGAGAAAGACACTGTCTACATCAAGCGACTCGAGAAACGATTACTAGGCCAACCTGGCAGCACCTCGCTTGTGGGTGGGGGGGCAGGAGTCCCATTAACGTCCGCGCGAAGCGCACCCCACCCGCACGACGGAAGTAGACCAGTTACGCCGGGCGGAAGAAGTCGTAGCAGCATGAACTACAGAGGAAACTTTCACCACAATGGTGCAGGAGCGATAAACCAACACGATCACGCGAATACATCGCTCACGGGAGCAGATGGTGGCTCCTCCTCGTCCTCGTTCAACATTGGAGTGCATCGGATAGGGCAGCGACAACGACCGGCATCGGCGCATCAAGTGGGACCATCGTCATCGCCGTATGCAGTTTCAAGCAATCCTGCAGCACGATCAAGTACTGGAAGCAGGCCATCGAGCCATTACGGCGCTCCTGAATCGTGGCAGCATAGTCGCGCAAGTGGCACTGCTGGTGCTTCGGGAACGAATTTTGCAGGCAGTCGGACCTTCCAGACAGCACTCGACGGGGCTCTGTCGCAATCACAGCACACGGTAACAGCGGTCCTTCGATTAAATCAATATGATGCTAGGTGTAGCTGTGAGGTAGATGCCGGTGCCAGTCACTTGATGTAAAAGAGCTCGAGATTAATCTATCTAAGCTGCTGTATCTTTTACATTTGTCCAGCATCTCCATGCCGCTCATGCCACTGCCACAACAGGCTCCGTCGTACTCGTTCTCGCCGCAACGGGTGTTGGGAGGTGTCATTACTGGCGAGGAGAATGAAGCCTCGATATCATCAGAAATGGCTGCCGTTCACGGTTCGGTTGGCGCAACGCTAAACGCAGCAGCCCAGATCATGTCACCAGTGGAATCGCTCAAGGAGTCAACCATTCTTTCGGAAGCACCAGCCGAAGGAAACAAAGGGGAGAAACAAGACGACGTTCATGGTAAACTCACTAGGGAAATTTATGAACAAATCAAAAGTTCTTGTAGATTCATTGCTCTGTTTGCTAGTGACCGTCGTGTACCTACGTCCTCTATTATAGGTTTAGACCAAGGAAACAAGAAAACTACAATAAACATAAAGCTTTTTCACAATTTGAGCACTCACCGGAGGCGTTGCACAGGGCTCCGGCCTGCCTCTGAAGGTGAGACCTATGGGGCTGACAGGACGACGATAGCGCCGGCGCTTAATTAGTTTGAGCAGTTAGCCGGATACTTCAGGACGCTTGTTGATAGTTGCCCTTTTCTCTTTTCTATCTTCCTCTGGTCTGTCTTTTTTCTAGTTAGGCCGGTTCCGTCACAATTATGTATAATTTTAGGGATCGCAGTAGATATATAGTAGCTACTAGGGTCTTTCTCTCTGGTTGTGGGTTGATTTGGTGAACCGGTACCCCATAGCAAATAAACCTGTGCACACAACCAGAGAGCTGAGCACTCACCGGAGGCGTTGCACAGGGCTCCGGCCTGCCTTCGAAGGTGAGACCTATGGGGCTGACAGGACGACGATAGCGCCGGCGCTTAATTAGTTTTAGCAAATAGAAGGATACTCGCCGATAGTTGCCCTTTTCTCTTTTCTATCTTCCTCTGGTCTTTCTTTTTTCTGATTAGGTCGGCTCCACCAGAAATATAATAGTGCTCAGACAAAGTAGGCACCATCACCAAAAACCAACTTCACATCTCCTTTGTATGATTAAGGTCCCGACCAGGAAGTTGATCACCGGTTCGCGGTCGAACAAGAAGCATCGTCTGCCGATTTTGCTGCTGACCTAGGCGTAGAGCCATTTAGTGAAGCTACCATTGCACCTGACGCGCCCTTTCTGGACCAATCGAACACAAAAAGCAATTTGCAGGTCGACATCAGCACAACATCTGGCGGAGTAGAGCTGATACGGGTGGATCTTTCGGCACCGGCTGGCAAAAACAGCGCTAGTAGTATTAGCAGTAGTGCTGCCAGAACCAGAAGACAAGCACAAGCTCCTCCTGTTGTCAATAGTTCTTCGAGCCAGTCTTATCATCAGGGCGCGTTGGGGAATGTGCTGAACGTCGATGAGCAGTTTGATACAACGATATCTCCGGTAATGCAAAAGGAAGAACTAGAACTACTTCCATCTGAAGAGGACGGCGCAGCTAGTTCGACGGCGTTGCTCACATCAGGACGGATAACACCTGGTAGGAGGCGATTCCGCGTCACTCCGAAATTGGGTTCTTCAGGGCCAGAATCTACGAAGTCAGAAGAACAAGTGGCTGCTTCGTCTTCAACGAATGTAGGACGATTGCAGCAGCCGATAATATCAGCAAACTATCGGAAAGCCCAATATCCGTCAATAAACAGCAAATCGAGCAGCTCACCCGAGGATGTGTTGGCCTCTTTAATGACTGGACCTACCCCTAGCACACGACGCAATTTGATATCAAACAAACCAGTTCCAGTACGACCAGCTCCTTCAAGAGCTTCATCTACCGCAATGAATGCGAAACCACGCAGTGCACGTTCAGATCCACATCGA
Organism: Amoebophrya sp. A25; assembly: GCA_905178165.1. Lineage (NCBI taxonomy): Eukaryota > Dinophyceae > Syndiniales > Amoebophryaceae > Amoebophrya > Amoebophrya sp. A25. The sequence continues at coordinate 1,583,424 of CAJINU010000004.1, read as the reverse complement.
CACGAGGAAGACGATGGCCTCCTAGGCGCAGGTGTGCCGGGGATAGGCAAGAAAGACGATGAGGCAGATGAAGACTTTGACCTTTCTATGTTGGAAAAATTCACTACCGATTGCGCAAGCTCACTCTTGCAATCATCGCCAGGAGCAGGGAGTAGGCCCGGCCCAGCAGGGGGGCCGTGATGTCTATACATAGATACATTGTTTAAATGTTGAGACTGAGAGCCATCCATGATTCCCTTCATAGAGTAGTAGTAGTTGCGTCGCAAACGCAATTTCACAAGAACAAGATCATTTGATCATTTCTCAGTGCTGTTTGTGCAGTACCTACAAGATTATAGGTTCCTCCTGTCAAGCTAGCGCAGTTGAATAGTAGTAGTGTCTCGATCACATTCACATTGAAACTGACGGCGGCTGTGAACTTTGATGAAGATGAGTCTTCATGTCAACATTTCTTTCACATTGCGGGGGAGGATTGAGGCGAATCTCCCACCCCACCCCTCGTTTAGGAGGCGGGGGGGCTGTACGTAAAGTATACTCGTGGTACATGGCGTCACTGCTACAAGGAGGAAAAAAGCTGGCGCCTGAGTGAGAGAATGAGAAAGTGAAAGACACTAATGAATATATGAGAGATCTAAATTTGTTTCGCGAATGTTGAAGAAAAGTAGAGCTTTGTTTGCTTTCAGTAGCATGAAGATCTGGGCGCATGACCACATCAGTATGTAAAATATGGTACACCTGGAGTTCAGTTGCTTCTGGACATCAACAAAAGACGAACAGCAAGCAAGCTTGCGCATCGTCTACAATGTGGAGACCGCAAGTGCCCAAGTCTCCGTGGGCCCGCATACTCATACCACTGCACTGCGAACGACTTCGGCTCCTGGTACAGTTTGACTCCTTGTCGCTACACTCTTCGATTCAAAATTCAATGTAAACAACAGTATATGCTTTGTTTCCAAGTCCAACGCCCTCCATGTTTTCTTGATGGATCGATTGTGACGATGGCCCTTCTGAATATTAGCCTGCTTTCTTTCTCATCATTGTCTACCTCTAAGTACACTCTACAGTCCGGCCCGTCTCAGTGTGGGATTTGTACCTGGGCGCCGAGGTGGATCTGCTTGGTCGGAAAGTAACCCTGCGACATTGTTCTGGCACCACATTGCAGTGGTTGCAGTATTGGGGTCGACGGTTACAGGAGCGCGCTGTAATTCTGCAGGAAATACTGGCTACATCTGAAGAAGAACTTGCCGATATGAATGTTTTGGTACAAAAGGACGAGATGAAAAAGGACGCCGAAGGGCACGAAGACGACAAAGACATTCTTATAGAACACGGAACGACGCACTGGCGAAATCCTTCGATCAATCTCAAAGCTCGCAACGGGCGACCACAATCGCCTCCAGGCAGTCCACACGGAGGAGGAGGAGGAGGAACCTCGAAGCCGTGTTCCAACGGAATGAGCCTGCTAGCTGCGTTTCACCAGTCGACAAATCTTTCAGGAGGACCATCTTCTGCAGGAGCACTACTAGATTCGACATCTTCAGAACATCAAAACAACAAGTACATCTTCATCGACGAAGCGTTGTTACTGAAAACACTCACCGCACAAAGCCGATCTCGTTTGGCTGCTCTACCAGCTGGCGCAACGACCTTCGAAAGTTCCGCGCAACAGAACAATAAGGGACGCGAGCGTGCGTGGAATCTGCGCAAGCTGATGATGGAGGTAACACAACTGCAAACGGCGGTACGACAGAAAGGTTTGCTGCGATCCACAACTGTGGACTTCATAGGAGTTCCGCTGGAAATGAGAGAGATCGGACTGTTGAGTCAAACCGTGGTCCAGTCACTCGAGGATGACATTGACGGCGGGGAATGACGAAATAAATTGAGACCGACGTTCCGTTTTGAGACAAACAGCATCCGCTTCCTTGAGGATGCAACGCTCGAAAACAAAAAAAGTTTGAAGCTGTCGACACGTCAACATCAATAATTGCTATTGCGGAGGTCATAAGCACGACATCAACATAAGTAGTCACACTAAGAAACATAAAAAAACGACACGTGGTTGGATGATGAATGCAGTTCTCTATTCCAAAAAAGTAGGAGGTTGAAAATATGAAAACATCCAGAGTTGGAGATTATGAAAACATCATGTGCATAGGCGATTGTGATGAAACAGCAAGTATGTTGTTATGTTAGGTAGTAACCTTTAGGTTGAAGAGAAACCAGGGGAGGTAGGATGAAGAGAAACGAGGAAAAAAGTACTTAGTAGAAGAACCAATTAATTTCTTGCAACTGGGTAAATATGATGCCAATTTTTCGTTTTGAAAGCGCAGAAGAACGCAAGAAGATAGTAGAAAGATTGATTGCATTTTTTCCATGCTCTGGTGGTTCGTTTTTAATCCAAATGACTCAGACTTCGAGTCTCCTAGTGACCAAGATGAAACTTGATTCCGAAATGAAGAGCGAATTTCAATCGCCAGATCCTCATTCCCTGCGCCTGCTACAACCGTACATGTGAGTGTTGGGAGCTGGAAGTAGGTGCTACTGCCAGTGCTTCAGCATGAACAAGCAAAAAGAAAGCACGTCTCGTGGAATGAAGTGGCGCGTGACTCAGGAACTACTTCCAACCGCCGGCGTGGCCTAGATCGCAGGTTGTGTCCGGACGCACTGCGCGGCCGCTGCCTCTGTTCTACCACGACCTCGATCCGATCTCCTCAGACCCCTGCGATCTTGCCCCTTGATTATAGAACACTACGACTAGTCCTATGATGACCATGTGAAGTGATGATGAGAAAGATGTGCTTATGGATAGTCACTGTTAACAGAATCACTACAGGGGAGAAGTGGATTTTTAGTTAGCTTTACTGGATATCATTAGTTTTCATGGTTAAAACTGAAGCCACTTGTTGCTTGTATCTTCAATTGTTCATCGTTCGCCATTCAGTTGATCGTCACGATCGTGGTAGAACAGTTTATGTCGACGGATAATATTTTTTGCTCTACTTAGTGTAGTAAAGACGTACCAGTCAAAATGGCGTTGATGAGCAACAACGCCTTGGAGCCCTATAGTGGGGCTCCTCGGCAGCAGCGGTCACGTGGGTTCGTTACCGTTCGAGAACCTGCTCTGGGTTTTTTTCTTACTGGTTCCACGGTGGACGACATGAACGGAATCTACGTGTGCGTGAAAAACGATTCCGTCACCGAGCTCATGGATCCGAAGCATGAGGTCCTGCTCGCTTACAAGAACGACAACCGTATTGGGTATGTCATGGTGTTGGTGCAGCCGAAGCAAAAGCCTAAAACAATGGAAGAGAAGATGCTGAAGCGCGCGCGGAAGATGCAGAAGCGCAAACAAAAACAAGCGCGACAGATGCGACATCTTTATGGTGGACGGTCCCTTTATGGCGATGATTCCGATGAAGACAGCGACGAGGAGGAAGAAGAAGAAAGCAGCGAGGAGGACAGTGACGACGATGAAGGTGAGAGAGGGCTGAATACAGCATGATTGAAGTCGACGGCTCATATGATGATCTTAATCAGCAGCTGCTAGCTAGTTACCCTTTTTTTTGAAAGAAGCAGTAAGCCTGATGTTATGGCAAACGAATCAGTATAATGTTAATGAATACGCATGTTAGAATGCGCCACCCATACAAGAAAAGTATGTTATCCTCTTCAAAACAGTCCACAACCTCCGCAAGCGTGAGTGGCTTGTCATTGACCAACGCGGGAAGGATCGATTCCGCCATGACGGTGACACCATTATCCCCGGTGCGGGAACCTCGTGGAAGCACTTGCATCGACTGCATCCGGACAACCAGAAAAAGGTTGACGATGAGGAGTTAAGCTGTCAGGAGGATGAGGATGACTATGCGTCCGTCGATTCGGATGCGGAAAACAAAGTCAATAGCGGCAACGTGAGCCGCAACAATTCGAAGAAATCAAAGGAAGCAAGCAGCTCTTCTTCCTCGGTACTTCTTGACAACACGCATCTTGATCATTGTCTATTAATTGACAGAAAGAAAATCAAATCGATGAATCATAGCCATCACCTGCACCAAGATGAAATTACTATGAGATCTATCCTTGATAGGACACAAGAACAAACTCTCACCAACTTAGCATGATGAAAGCACCGGTCTATCCTTCATCGTTTTTTTCCGATTCCTCTCCTCGTGAGAGCGGAGTTGATGATCGACCGCGGCGTCCTTTCTGACCTTTTGTGATGAATGTTTCCTGTTTTCCTAAAGATCACGCTAGAAGTAACAACGTCGTTCTTGTTGCTACCTTCTCATGATGAAAGCGTCGGCCTTTTCCTTCATCGTCTTTATCGGATTCAAAGGCTTGTTTTCGGACAAGCATTTGAATTTGAAGATCGGCCGCGGCGTCCTTTCTGAAGCAACAAGAAATATACTCAACGAATAAAAAAACATTCATCAACTACAGCTCGCTAAAGAATCTTTGAACAAAGTCAGACCAAGAACTGCTTCGATTTACAACCATACCACAGCGTTTTCAGTCAACGGCTATTCAGCCAAAAGAGGAGAAACCGGATGACGAGGATGAACTCCCGTGGCAGGTTATTGCTATTCTTGATAAGGAGACCGTGCAGGATATGCGTTACACTGCTAGATGCTATGACGCGAATATTCGGGAGGCGAAGTCGGGTCGTAGACTCCCAAAGGTGGAGGCGCTCACAGGTTCGAATTGGCTTCCCTCGTGAGTACACGTTGATCATCTACTGTCAGTCTACTTATTCCTGGAAGAGACACGATCACGAAGATAAAAGAAAAACAAGTCATCAGGCTACATTTAGAAGAAGTTCTCAGGCTTGTTTTCCACGACTGGAGTGGTAGTACTACAACAACCTACCCTTCATGCTACCTCCCGCTCTCAATAGAGGCATGATTGATCTTTTGAATCATCCTTTTCCCACCCGCCCACAACTAGGTCTTGACCCCGCACGGCTGGCTGGTTGCTGGGTATACAAGGTTACTGCGTCTGCGGGAGTGGAAGTCCGCGTCTCCCCTTTTTGGGACTCCCCGGTTATTGCACACACGCGCAAAGGCGAATTTTTACAGGTTGTGGAGAAGCGGACGATAGAGGACGAGGACCACGTGTGGCTAAAGTTGAAAACTGAAAACCGTTTCGATGCGTACAGCGGTATGTACGGTTATGGCGGAGGGATTTTCGGTAATCGCGATGATTGGATCGAAGAACGCTGGGTCAGCTTACGGGATGAGGATGCGGTACCTTCACCATCACGTCCTTGTTGTACCTGATCAAGTTCAGCTTCGCCTGCGTTTCAGATTTGCAAGAACAGTCACTACACTTACAGAGCGTGTATTAGCGTCTACAATAAATCACTGATACCACCAATTCCACTTACTTGCTTCATTTTCTGGTTCTTAGCCTTGGCAGATATGACATTTGCACCTCATCCGATTTTCAAATACGTCTACTAGGATCCCACCGACGCGTCAGCGTGTCGTTTGCAAGAAGTGGTTGACCTCCCAGAAATGACGGACGAAATGCCAAAGGAACAGGCGGATGCTGCGGCCTTTGATCGACCCTTTGAGCCTCGGTTAGAGGACGCTGCGAGAGAGGAGGAGGCCGAAGAGGAAGATATTTCTGCGGCGGCAGCAGCAAAACTAGGTAAACTTCTTTTCATGCAAATACATCTAGCTTGGCAACAATAAGTGTTTAGTTACCATAGGCATAGTGGCGAAGAAACTGAGACAGTGCTAAGCGTAGCAAGTTGATGAACCTCTGCGATTGAATGCACTTTTCTATGGAAATTCGAACACAACAATGTATGCTAAACAGAGTCCGCCGGAGCTGGCGAGGCTAATGTCGATCTGAGCCGCTATAGAATTGCAGAAGACGAGGAGTCTGAAGAGGCAGTGCCGGATGTTGGATCGGAAGTCGCTCTGGAGGGATTGAAAAATGAAAGCTACAATGGAGAAATCGCTGTCGTTGTGAAAAGTCTGGTTGATGGACGGATTGGTGTTCAGTTGAAGAAAGACGACACACCAGTCGCTGTGAAGGTACCTACTTATTCTCTAAGAACGCTGTAGCTGTTAATGTGGAAATCGATAGTTGAGCGTTGTTCTTGATTTTTTGTCAAGAAGTGAGACCAATGAATGTAGTAGACAAGAACTGTTGCAGCATCGTTTATCGTTCGATTGGTGTTTATCTTTTCTCATGATTCCCCACCACACGCACACATCAGTTGTCGAACGTGCGCCTCCACAGCGGATCGGCAACAGCGCCCAACGACGGACCGCTTGCTCAACATGCGCGAAAACTGGGTTTAAGTCTTTCGTTCCTTGGACTCACAGAGAGCGCATCCGACATCCCTGCTTCCGGCGAAAAGACCGCTGAAAAAGCAGAGGAGAACAAAGAAAACGTCGAGGTTGCCAAAAAGAGTACAGAGGACGAATCGCCACTGAAAGAAAAAGTTGCGTCATCGGGCACTTGCAGCACCGCTGCCAGCGAAGCAGCCTCTCCGGATACGACGGAAGAGAAAATGAATGTTAGCGAACAAACTGAGGTGCAGAGTGGGAGCAGGCAGGAGGTCGAAAAAGCACAAAATCATGTCTGTGAAGTTTTGGCAACGGCTCTATGTGCTGCGAATCGCGATGCAGGACCAGCAAACTTTACTTCGTTGCAAACTATGCGAACTTCCTACGAAGCTTTAGTCAATGCAGTGTATCCTGCGGGTGAGTCAAAAACGCACGTCGACACGGCAGCGGTAGTGAAGGAGATGAAATTCCTCGAAGCAAAAGCCGCGAAAAAACAACAGCAGGCGACAACTTCATCAAGCGAAGACTCGACCAAAAAGTCTCCCACAACTGCAACTGAAGAGGGATCTTCAGCAACCACAACGACATCATCTTCGTCTTCCCACAGCTCGCCGATGGACGTGCTGAAGCGGGGCCAGCTAGGTAAGCGTGCGCAGAAGGCCTCTATGGACGCTGAGGACACAGAGAGCATCAAGAGCGTTGTCTACGGTGTGCAGGAGTTGCGACGACTCGTTGTCGACGAGGTTGATGACGAAACGGCCGATAGTTTGCGTCTCAGGTTGACTTTGGTGAATGGTTTGCTCAAATGCAGGCGTGAGGCTGATGCGTCCAAAGAGGCTGCGGTTGCACTGAAGATGTTCCCGGATTCGTGCTGCGCAGCTCTGTGGCAAGCGCGATTTCTGATTCGTCGCGGGAAAATCGACGAGGGCGTCGAGTTATTGCAGCGACTGGCGTCGGGTGAGAGCGCGGCCAACGCACTCCTTGGCAAGACGTCGTCACCCAGCGACGATAGCACCACGTCTGCCTCGACTTCGTCGACCAAGTCTGCAAGAATGGCGCAGGTGAACCCAGACGCAAGCTGGGCACGTCTTGAGGCCGCCCGTCGCCTCAAGGCTTGGAAGGACAAGGAGCGTGGGGAGCGCCGTGCGATGGACGCGTATAGCCGTGGTTTGTTCAAAGACGCTGCGGGATTCTACGACAGCGCTCTTGCTGGGGCAGTTGCCTTTGAGGACGACAAGTGGTGCCGTGCAGAGTTGTTCGCTGCGCGCGCTGCATGCTTTCGACGCGAGCGCGAGTGGACAAAGGCACTCGATGATTTAGATAGCGCCCTGTCACTCTACCCGAAATACAAACGTGCGCTCTTCCGAAAGGGAGTCGTTCAGCTGGATGCAAGTACTTCCAGCACTTTTTTATGAATGATGTTAGAAAGTCGTTTTCTGAATTTGATGGTGATAACCTAAGTACCGCATGTACTTGTGATGAAAGAATGTCAACAACAACAACAACAATATGTCGACTAAATATGTCATATAAAAAAGAACATGATCTAGATCTTCTGTATGTTCTACTGGTGGAATACCATTTCATCGAAGCTGTCCAAGTCCGCCAAACACGACAAAAAAATCAGGTCGCCCGACGGAAGCGATCAAGAGTTTCGAAACTTTGCTGGGTTTGGACCGTGACTGGGAGAATTTATTGGACTGGCTCGTTCGTGCTCATGCCATGCAACGACGCGCTGTTAGTGGTAAGGCGCGCGCGAATGATTACATGGGTGGGATGTTCTCAGACGCCAAGATGGGCACCTGGGCGGAAGCGGCGCAGCCCGATGACATTGCGGACATGAAAGACCACTACGCGGTCTTGGGAGTAACACAAGATGCGACGGAGAAAATGCTCAAGCGCGCCTACCGTATCATGAGTCTGAAATATCATCCGGATAAAGAGGGAGGCTCAACACGCGCGTTCCAGCGCGTTGCGACGGCGTATCAGACTCTGAGTGATCCCGAGAAGCGAGAGCAGTACGATAACGGCGCGGATTTGAAGCACGAGAAGAAAAATAATGATGACAGCGACAGCGATGGCGAACAAGAGAAGAAGAGTTTGCGGGAAGAGATCGAGCGAAAATATTTCCCGGAACGCTACAAATTCTGGCCCTTTGGCGATCCTTTTGTGCAGAAACGCAAGCTCATGGAACAGCGACAACGACGTGCAGGCCGACCAAACTGGTGGGATAACTTCTAGGCGTTTCTCTTTAGTAGCGTTGGGAAGTATCCGCGAAGGCTCGGGATGTCGAAACGAGGTTTGATTTTAAAAACTTGTTTGTTGTTGTTGTTGGTGGAGTTCCATCGTTATTTATTCTATAGACTTGTTCCCCGCGCGGGGACATTCCCTGTATATCCCCTGTTAAGGATCGTTTCGTAAATTTCACATAGTCACAATTTCATGTTGATGTTGAAGCTCGATAAAAGCGTTTTTTAATTTGATCAGTTAGTACATATCCTAGTTATTCTGTTTTGATATAGACGTAAAGCCGAGCAAAAAAGTGACAAAAAATGACTTAATATTGACGAGGCTTCAATCTCAAGAATCTCGAATGAATACTGCCGTGGTGATCAGGTTGGAAGTGAAAACATGTACATTTGTCGAGTCGCATTGCGAATTTCGAGGTAGTTCTGTCATATTGTAGTATATTTCATTCTTGGTTGTCGTAGTGTGTCCGAGACCTCGACGGTGGACATGATACCTAGTTTGAGTTAATCTCTTCTCACCTGAAGAAAACTCATTCTCACACTCACATTGATTTTTTGAGTCGTTCAAGTACGGATGTTGATGAATCTACTTAAGTAAATAAATGATGTTTTCCGGCCGTCTAGTGAATTCTTTTTTTCTGGACGCGGTCAAAGAGAAGACTAGGAATATTCATTTATGCGACATAGTGTGAACGTTATTTTTCGCAAAGAACGAGAATTCTTCTCAGGAACATGATGGAGTAGCCCTCTCAACCGGACTCCATTTACATTGAAAGTGAAGTTCTTCAATAGCGGTCTACACCCTCTAGTACCTTGTAGTATTTGGCGGCTGGCTTCTTGTACTTCTTTATAGTTGAATGATGTTAGAAAGCAGGATCAACATCAAGAACACTAGCATTGAAAATCGAAAAAGAAACCCGACAAACAAATCATAGCAGAGTTTCCGTTTCGGTTCTTGTTGTCAAAAGTGAGAACAGTCAGGATTCGCACGACATGCAACGATGAGCGTAAAGCAGAGTTATTTGCTTTATTCCGCCACGCTCAGCGGAACTGCAGTTTTCCCTCTACCTGTTTGGTCGCTTTTGCCGATGAATCTTCATCTCTGTCTTGCAATTCCATTGTGGAAGCGCATGCTCGTTCGGTCAGTAACTTGCACAGATAACAGCTTACACGATCTGATCATCGGTTTTACATCATGATGACAAAGATGATAACCTTCAGCGCTGAGAGAATGATCATAGTGACCGCGAAGTTATGGATCACGGGTAGTCGGTGCACTCTGCATCTGTCTCTGTGAGAGAGTAGGTATCGGTTTCTAATGCGTCGGTCCCGCAATCTGACGCAGAGTCGATATGCCTTGGCACACCACTGAAGTGAGTGCCTAGTTCGTAACATAGCCTACCAACTCTTACTCGAAGAGACCTGAGTTTCATCTTGGTTTGTTTCTTTTCGGCTATCACATTGTTCATGAACAAGAACTTCTAGTCCGCAGTACTACTTGGTGCATTTTTGTATACAAGTAGATGATAGCCATTTGATTTATTTTACACAACTACGCAGTCGCAGACGGCGGGTAGTTCTCAAAAGAAGGCGTGCCACTTCCGGGTCTCCATGCACTAGTGCTATTTCGTTGCTTCTTGTTCATCTAGTTGCCCCACCTGCCAATCAAGAGTTGTGATCACCTGTCGTGCCCATGGATTCCTCATCAACGGGTGCACTGCAGTTCACGCCCGCTGGCGGGTTGTGGTTTTCGAACCTGAAAACGGGCGTTTGTGTGGAGCAAACTGTTTATGTTCGGAATTTGCGCAAGGAGGCAGTCGAAATCGTCGACGTGCGCATCAGCTGTCACAATGGCTTCAGCACAAATCGCCACGTCCCCCAAATCGGTGGGATCGTTGCAGCACCAAAAGCACTCTACCGATTCCACGTTTCGCCTAGTGCCAATGCCGTGCTGGACGGCGCTTCGAGCGGTAACAAGCCGAACGAAAGAGCGGAAGTGGCGCTTCGCGTCACAGTGCGGACCACGGATGACGTACTACAACGAACTACTTTCACAGGATCATATGCAATGAAACTCGCAGTGGTGTGAAAATGTTGTCATTGCAGCTTTTTTGAATTACCTTGGAATTTTGATCGTGAACCTTATTGATCTTCTTGTTAGACCAATAGCCCACCTGGTGCGAGCACTTGACTAGATGCAACGCTAAACCGCGCCAGAAACTTGACGACTATGGACCTCCATGGGGATTAGCCCGGTACTCTACATAACCTGCACGCAGGTAGGGCTTTTTATGGCTGTTGTTGTTGTTGTTGCTTATTCTGCTGCGTACTGAGTACCTAGATACTTCCTGAGCCTTCTCATTCTTGACTTTTCTCCTGGGCCGTGCTACTCGGTTGACATTCCTCACGATGTGACTTCTATCGTGTTGGCCTTCTTCATCCTGATCATCCTAGTGGTGACCTTCCTGCCCTTCCTGATCCTAGTGGTGGCTCTGATCTTGACCTTAAGAGGCGGAACGTGGGGAGGATCTCGATCACGTTGGTACTCAGTAAATCACAAGACCCGCGACCCCTACACTTCTCAAAACAATCAGGTGCAACGCCGCTTCCAGGAGGTGATGGAAATTCGCTTGAGCACGGGGGAGCGGATAGACTTTCCCGTCACCGTTGACCCTGGTATCTCGAGTCGACAAGCGGCAGCCGCGGCATCAGTCTCTCGCTCACCAATCAAAGCGATTCGTGCGGTAGCAGCGACGAACAATAATCACGCACTTGGGTCAAGTGGGGCTGGTAGAGCAGCGTCAAGCAATCCAGCCAGTGCTGGGGGTAAGAGAACGAGCACTCGTGGGCGATCCAGCAAGGATCGAGCTTGTGCAGCGCAGCTGCCACCGCTTTTGCAGGAAGGTGGGAGCAGTAGCAGCACGGCTAAGCGAGTGAACAAACAAGCTGGTGGACCTGCACAGGCTCAACAAGTGCTCGAGGACAAATATAGTGCCAAGCAACCAATTAGCCTGGAAGGCATCGACTTAGAGCGACTGAGAAATTTGGAGGACACTAACCGCTTCTTGCGGATGCAGCTACGAAAAAAACGTGCAGCAGAGACCAAGAAGTTGTATCTCAAGTGCTTCGAGGAGGTTGCCCGCGACATTGACATGCTGCGAGAAGAGCAGCTGACTCTGCAGCGGACTCACCGCGATCATATAGCTGCCGCGCTGGAGGATGCTCAAAGAGAAGCAGGCGAAGAAGCCGATGAAAACGTTGAACACGATCAGGATGGGGTCGCGTTATCACTCAGCAAGAAAGAGGGCATTTTTGACGTTGATGGCGAGGAACCTGAAGAAGAACTCCTGGGCACTTCGCTTGATCCATTGCAGGACTTCAATTACAACGACGCGGAGCTAACTTTGTGGATCGAAGGCCGGCTCGAGAATACTATCCGAAAAAGTCGGTACTTCTACACTACAACTGCAGATATGCGGCCACCTCTCGTAGGCAGTGGCGATCGGAAGTTGACAGCAACGACGCAGCGCATTCTGATCCGCAAGCTGGACGAAGAAAACGACCAGCTACGACACGTACTCGGTTACAACATGAACAATACGAGGATCACCGCTGGTGGCGCTAGTGGTCGTGCTAAGAAAAAAGGCATGAAGCGCTCAGCGAGAAGTAGGAGTAGCGGTCATCCCCCTCCTTCGCGCTCCTTCAAGCCCGACAATCTGACAGTCCCAGCCGGTGTAAATCTTCCGCGTGTACAATCGCCCTCGTCCACAGATCATGGGTCGTCATCTTCTAGAAGTAAGATACGGAGACAGCAAGCCAACCGAGGCGCCACCGGTAGCAAACCATCTTCAGCCCGTGGCGGGTCATCAAGACGAGTTGCCAAACAAGAATCCACCTTGTCTAGCACAGTGCGCTTTCAGATGCTGGAGCAAGAACAAGAGACTCATCCCGATGCTTTCGTTGGAGCACAGGAAGAGGACGGAGTCGCTGATCCACCTAACTCTGAAACGACGATGAAAGAACCCGACGAAGCTGATGCCGAAGGTCCGACGATTGAAACTGCGGGAGACGAAGAAAAAGTCAACAAGGCTCCGTCAGATCGAATCGGAATCGTTGATCATGCAGTAGCCATGGTTCCGTCTGTCGCCGACAAACAAGTAGAAGAAATCACAGCTATTTCATCGCGCAAACCAAAGGCCGCGTCGGGCTCGGTTGCTGCCAGTCTAATAAAGCACAAAGCCAAGGCCGCGGAAGAACAACTCCTACTTCATGCTGGGCTTCTCAGTCTCGAAGCCGAAATAATGGAGCTGCGTTCGGAACTTTTGAATACCTCGGGGATGCCAACATTGCAGTTTCCTCGACGGTCTGACAATGTACGAGCGATGGGATTACTGCAGTTGCTTGATGTCGACGATGGAGGTGCGGATAGAGCGGAAGAGCAGGAGCGGGATTCACAACATCGTGTACAAGATGAGAAAAACAGATTCAGTAGCCGTGAACACAAGAAGCAGACTCGAGCTTCTCAGCGGCACCAAAAGAAACGCCAAAGCGCTGTTTTACGACGCATCGCAATTCCAAATGACAAGGCTCCGCCATTGCCAAGGCGACTAGGCAGTGCCACTACACCAACCAGTGGCGGATCTCGACCATCTTCCGCCAGAGCTGGTAGCAGCTCGGTAGCGTGGCGTACGCCTCCAAGCTCACGGCCGCCTTCGGGCGGGATCGGGCCAACGACTGGTGTACTAAGCGATCATGTGCCTCCTGCAGAAGCTGTCTACCTTCAACATGATGCAGCTGCAGCGGCAACAGTGGCACGTGCTCACGAGGATCAAACAAGCCTCAACATGTCACCAGCTGCTGGAAGTGGACGAAATAGAAAGCGACGGGGACGAGCAGGAGTAGCGCCAGATCCAAGCAGGTCTGCCTCTCCACCGGGTCTGCGGATGACGACGGGTTCCGAACAAGCCACGGAAACGGGCACGAAAGAAAGAGTACCTGCGAAGAGAAAACGGCAAGGAGGCAAACGTGCCTCTGCAGGTGACTGGAATGACCCTACGGTAGAGTTTCCACCACCTTCGCAATTTTCTGCTGCACATGCGTCGACATCGGATAGTAACATGTCAAAGTCAATGGATAACGTTGGCCTCACCGAAGAAGATCAGCAAGAATTTGATGCAATTTTTTCAGCGTCGGCCACGTCTACCAAAAACGAGCGACCGAAAATGCCGCGTCTGCCACTCGACAGCTCGCAGGAAGACCCTCGAAGCGACGAGGACGACGAGGATGTGGAAAGGATTTGTTCTTTTGATGAAGATGCAGCTGCTCTAGCAGCTGCTGATGCCGCAAACGAAATGAATGCAGCACGCGCAGATGAATCACAGGAAGTTGACCAGACTCTGCACGGCACACAGCATAGTCGAGGGGAGAGTGTGTCCACGCCACTAGATGACCGGTCCGCGCCTGCCGTACTCGTAGATAGTACACAAGCACTTGGAGAAGCTGCAGTAGATACAACTAGATCCGCACCAGCTGAAACCTACGACCGTGGTCGCGTCATGAGAGACCTGGATTCCGAGCCGCTTGTGGTTGGTCTTAGAGAGAACGAAGAGGAGGTGCTGCGGGAGTACAAATCGCGAGGAAAGAAAGCGGCTGGCGCGCGTGGTGTAAAACAGTGGACGTCGGCGAATCGGTGGGAGTCCTATTCTAATCCAGGCAGCAAAGCTAGCACCCGAGAGAAATTCGACGTGTTCGAAAAACACGAGCGGTTGATGGAGCGCCAGAAACATAGGAAAAAAAGGAGTGGCGCCGCTGGCGCAGTCTTTCTTGCGGAGGAGCAACGGATCGCGGGGATGTATCCTGGGCCGGGGAGCAAAGAGAAGGCACCGGCGTCGGAGCCGTTAGAAGGAAGGATCAATGAAGACTTGAACAAGTCAAGCTCAACGTCCTCGTCTGGAGCTAGTCGCTCTATGCCTGCGACGGACGAGGAAAACGCGACTGATATCCGCGGAAACGAAGAGATAAGTCCAAAAGACGGCTTGCCCGATGAGGACGCCGCCGTAGAGGGTGCGGAGAATTTCGCTGTTTGGGATGAAGAACAAGTACAAGGAGTAGGAGACGAAAACAAAGGTGAGCGAGGAGGAGTAGAGAAGGTCGAAGCGGTCGAGTTAGACACAGGAAGCCAAGTTGTGTCAATCAGTCGTCAACGAAGTATCAACGCCTCCGAGCGTGGCAAGAGTTACGATTATCAACAAGAAGCGCCAGATGAAGGCGACGAAGCCCAGGATGAAGAAGTGCAACAACATACTCCAAGCGAAAAAGCGTCACAGCGCCGCAGTGAGCAGGAATTCGACAAATCTGAAGAAGCGGCGTCTCGTAGAGAAGCCTCCCGATCCGCTTCGCTAAGAAGTATCAGTAGAAGTAGAGATGGCAGCTCGGGGTCAGACGAGCTGGTTCGCGATGCAATCGAGGAGAATGAAGAAAGACAAGAGGACGATGGCGACGCTATCACACGCAATACGCTCCCCTCACTGTCACTTCAACAGCCATCAACGACAGTCATGCTCCAGGAAGAAGACGCACGGCCAGAAGATAACAACATTGTTGACGAACTCGATGTGGCACCCTTGCTTGATCCTGTAGCACACATCATACACAGCGAAGGGCTCGGTCGATGCGAGTCACTCTACGAACCCGAGATCGTCCTGCATCGTTCAGACCTCTCCCAGCCCAGCTCGAAGACCCCTTCGTCCAAAAAGTCTGCTACGGGTGAACAAGGCGAAGAGGACCAGGAAAATGCCCATGACAAGGCTGAGCAACTGCAATTCCTCAACACACGAATAGAAAACGCATTTCTCTATGAGCGGGGCCCCAGGACAGTTTTTCCAGGCGCTCTGATTGACGTTCGCGGCGATGTTCGATACGCAGCGTCCTCCGATGAGGAACGCAGTCGCATGGTGCAGCGAACACCGACAGATCTGGTTGCGCATCTCGAGAAAGTCCTGCTCGAAGACATTGAGCCTCTGCGACAACGTCTTAGCAACAAAGCACGCGACGAGATTGAGGAAAAAGTGCAATCGGTGCAGCTGATGCTGCGCTCACTGCAAGCACAAATGCGCGCACACGTGCGCAGCACAGAGATAGAGCAGGACTTGTTGAATGAAGACGACGACGCTGCTGCAGAAGACGAAATAAAAGTACAATTTTAGAAAAAAAAGTAAATGGTGTTAGACGATATTATTCGAAAGAGTGAGTCTCCATCATAAGAGTGAGGCTTTGTGACAGATTTTTCTTTTCCACTCTCTCATCTTGTTTTAATAGCTTCTGCTTGTGCTAGTATTTTTCACTACATCATTTGTTTTCTGCAAGAGGATTGAGAATATTTTCAAAATTTCAAATAACAGGTTGCTCGGTCATTGGATGATGACGACCGGAATGTTGAAGCATCCCCTGGTCTCTCATCGGACCCCGGGGACTTTTTGAGTGGAGGTGATTCCTTGTCTTTCGCCTCTGAAGATCCTGATGTCGAGGAACCTTCGTTGCGCGTAACAGAGCGAAGTATACGTCAACTCGTGCGCAGTTGTTTGAAACAGGCAAGAAAAGCGGGAGCTCGACAGCAGCGCGTTGGCAGAGAGAATCTATCTGTAGATAACTTTGAAGATGAAGTTGAAGGTCCGGCACCAGTGCTCGACTCATCTGCCTTCAGATTTAGTGGAGAAGTCGATCCTGCAATTGTGGAACGGGTAGGCGGGGCCGCTGGGGTTCTCGATCAGGAACAGGATCTCAGCTATCCGAACACGCCAGCTCGTAGAAGCCATGCTAGTGAGGCCCAGCATCATCTTGGCTCCTCTAGAAGAGGTGCTCCTGCGTCGAACACGCGCACGCCCGCGACAGATGTTCAAACTCAGGACATGCACCTAACGCAGCGAGGGGTAGCTGTGCAGAACCACATTGAAGGGTCCTCCTCAAGCGGGGGCTTGTTTAGTTTTGACTCGGATGCTTTTCAAAGCGAAATGCAATCTCGCGTCAAAAGTTTAGCTGAGAAAGCACTTCATAAGCGCCTTAATTATTCCACAGTAGACCGACTCATTCACCGATCACACGTCCTTGCAACGTCGATTGAAGAGTTTCGCGAGGTCATTCTTGAGGATGTAGATGAAGAGAATTCGGTGGCTGCTGTCGTTGCAATCAGTGAGGATTCCAAAGCAGATGATGTGGGAGATGGTGATGGACAAAGCCGGCAAAGCAGGAGGAGTGGCAATGGTAGTCGGAGTGGAGCGGAAGAACAGCGCGATGAAGTGACTGCGAGCTACGCAGCTAGCGGAGGAGGCAACCTTTCACATGATGGTGCTAGGTCGGGAGGCTCGCGTCGCGGCGATCCATCCTCCGCAGGCGCTGACGCAGCCACGACATCTGACGCATTGCGACAGGGTGAAAGTGAGTTCACCAGTCCCGCTAGAAGTGTGCACAAAGACGAGCTCGAAGAAGCTGCCACGATGAAGCCAAAAAGCAAGCTCTTCAAGTCGCACTCACCGGCCCTTGATACGTCGATCAAATTGCAATCCCTTGGCGGAGCGGGAACTTCGAGTAAAGGAGGAAGCAAGTCTAGCGTAGCATCATCATCGGGTGGCGCGAACAAGACGGCGTCTTTTGCCGGTGCGACTGTTGCTGGTAGTTGCGCGTCCGAGGCAGGCGGTGGTGAAGGCATGACAAGGCGGGATGTGGCAGACGTGTTATCTTCTCGGATAGTAGGAGTTGTAGACCAACTGCATCAAACGGGTGGGGATGAAAGCCACCTCTCGCGGTCTGGTAGAGAAGATACAGCTTCGAGCACGGCGAGATCTGCCGCCGGCTCGGAACAGGAAAGAGTCGCCGAGCAACTCCGTACTCTGAATGAGCAAGTTCGTGCGGATTTGCACGTAAGTACCACCAGTCTTGAGAAGGACCTCTACTACTACCATCTGATGAACAAGGGCTCCGCGAGGGAGGAACAAGAAGAGGACAATGGCGAAATGATTCAGATTGCTGATGGTGAGCAGGCGATCTTGCAGCAGCTGATGGGAAAGGTCTTGACAGCTTTTGTGCTCGAGGCGCATCATGGTGGTGAGCGAGCCGGGGACGCAGAGCAGCAACTTGTCGCTGATGTTCTCCTAATCCTGTCAGATCTGTTCGATCGCGTTTTGATGTCGCAAGACTGCCTGCTCCGATCACCACGGGGAAGATCTCCTATCATAAAGATGTCTCTCAAGGAGCAGTACATGAGCTCCATCGAAGCTGCTGCAGGAAGCAGATCCTCCCGGAGACGAGGCCGTGGTGGCGGACTCCTTCCAGCAGGCATAGTGCAATCTCAGGAAGATAATCATGAACCAGAGGAGGGAGTAGAAGTTGATGAACGAGGAGTTGGAGGCAGCAGGACTTCATTAGCCGAAAAAAGTGAAACTCCAACTTCGCAGGTGCAAGCCGCGCTTGCTGATGGAGCTATATCTTCATCTGGTCAAAACCAGGCAGAGGCGGACGAGGACAATGCCATTCTTGAGGGGCTCGAAGAGGACATTGCGATGAATCCTTTGTATGCTGTCACGAACGTCTTGCTTTCTGACCCGTTGCTAGTGCATGACGGCGACCCAAGAAACGAAATCGCGAATGTTTTCAGGCCTCAAACTCTAACGGCTGACCTCTCCATTCTCAGCGCGTCTCACGACGGCCGAGACTTGAACGTAGATGCGGCCGATCATTTTGTCGATGATTTGCTGAACGAACAGGCGTTTGACCGCGGCTTTGGCGATCTGCGCCAGGCTGAGGCCCGAGCAAAACAGCGGCAAGAGGAAGACGAAAAGGTCTTGGCCAAGTATGGAAGGACAAGCCCCTCACACAGCACGACGATGTTGGACGTGGGACCACCACAGCGAACAAGAGGAAGTCTTGGAAGTAGAGAAGTAGAAACAGTAACAGAGGGCAAAGATCTTGTTCAGCGAGACCACCCATTGCGTCAGCGGGAAGGAAAAACAAGCCTTCGGCATTCGCACGACCGAGCAAGCAGTCGCGCAAGTCGTGCATCTTCAGCAAGGGAGCAGAACCTCCAGGTCCCAGAAGGAGATGCTCGAGGAAGACATGAAGCCAGTCAATCGGCGTCAGTGAGTAATTCATCTATAATCCCTGCCACTGATGTCCGGACGAGCAGCCTGCTCGGGCTTGTCTCTTCAAGCGCATCGTCTTCGTCTGCTGTTTCCAATAATAGCACCGCTTTCTACGCAGCTCGAAGAGCACCAGTCTCGCCATCTTGCATGTTCCAGCGCCATAGCCCGAAAAAGCCCGCAAAGGGCTTGCTCTTGTTAGGTAACGATGATGAGGAGAACTTCGAGGATGTGGGCAGCGGAAGCAAAAGCGAGGAAGAGATCGCAGAAGAATGGGCAGAGCTTGCAGAATCGGTTCACGAAAGTGAGGATGATGACCAGGGACAACAAGAAGATATCATCGAAGAGCATATAGTCGATAATACCGCTCCTGTACGAGCTCCACTTGGCGGCGGCAATGCAACTACTCCAGCACACGAACATTTGCTGTCAAGTCGATCGCTCGGTGCATCAGTAAAAACTTCAGAGGAGCGCAGTCCAAGTGTCAACCTTTCCGCCTCTCCCGTCAATACACCAACGCCACTGGAAGGACGACATGATCGCGCTATGCTGCACGCGTCAAGTACAGAAGACGAGGCAGGGCGACTGTTCAAGAATTTCTCTGTCGACGACTACAAAGTAGAAGATGATGCTGATGAGGTCCGCCATACTAGTGAAAGAGCAAGCTTTTCGTTGGTCGGCGAGGAAGGTAACGAAACACAACAAGCGCGTAGTCTCCGACCACTCGCGGACAGCCCAACTCTGCCACTAAGAACACGAGCCGAAGAACTTGAGGAGCCAACCGAGTTCTTGAACCAAGACTTGCTGCAGCCGGAAATCAGTCAGCTGTCGTCGCTTCCTGACGCTTCTGCCAGCCGTGCAGAGGCCTCTATTCAGCTGCGGTCAAAAGAGGATTTATCTGAGAAGGAGGTTGATCTAGCAAGTAAAGATAAAGAACAAACAGCAACTGCAGCAGTAGATGTAGAAAATAAAGGAGAACACGAAGGAGCGCCTCGAGTGGAAGATGCACAAGAAGAATGCACTCTGCCGGAAAAAGGACATAGTAATAGTATTGCCGATCGACGGTCATCAACATCATCATCTTCATCTGGGAAGTTTTCTTTCGTGAAAGATGGCACTAGACAAACGCAAACCCGAAAAGTCTTCGAAGAGGACAATCATGCTGGTTCAGTGCCTGCAAGTCGTTCTGCTTCCCACTCGCGGAGTGTTGAACAATCGCATAGCTATAGTTCATTGGAGGAATCACAGTTGAGATCATCTTCAGGTGCTGCCTCGTCGATATTAGGGGCCCGAAGTAACACTAGTAGCGCTGGTAGAAGTGCTTCAAACAATTTTGTTGCAGCTTCTGAGCGACCGTCATATTCATCATCCGCAGCTTCTTCGTCGGCATCAACACCAACCCAGAATAACCTATCAGGGGAGTCGCGGGAACAAAGCCATTCTCGAAGTAGTGTTCTAGGTCGAAACAATTCTAGTATTTTGGGTGAGTCTGCGACATCTTCGTCTTCCTCGTCGTCATCTTCATCCCGCGCTTTCACACGTAACGAAAGCGAAGGGAGGGCGGCAGGACAAGAAGTTGAAGAAGGAGGCGTCGACGAAGTGCAAGAAGAAGCTATGCTAGCTTCAGCTACTTCCGGAACAGCCCGACGAGTTGACGGAGAACCGCAAGGTCAACATGATGAGGCTGTGCATGATGTTCCTACTGGTACAGTAGCTGACGTCGATACAGCTACAGGAGCCCAGGACGATGGCGACGAGCAGGAGGACATCGTTGCCAGCACCACCAACTTGTCATCTTCAGAAGGAGGCGATAGTAGAACTCCCGCCGACAATGATGACGAAGAGGAGCAGGAGACGGATGAAAATACTTCTGAGCAGGCTGATCAGGGAGAGAATCATGAGTGGTCAGCAACCACTGTCAACGGGGGTGATATTCTAGGTGACGATGGGTCGAGTGAAGAGCAAGTAGCGGGATCCTTCGCGACCACGGAACGTGATGTCCTCACGCGCGCAGACTCGTCTCGGGAACTCAATCATCTCCCGTCATCCTCCGCCACGTCATTGGGCGACAGCCACAGCACTCAGCCCCTGAATAGAAGCATGGACTCACAAGCCATGGACGCTGAACTTGAGGCTGCAATGCGAAGGATGGACGACATCTAATCAGTACTAAGAATGTTTTTGTTAACGCGTTTTTGGCGACAACATTCATAAATCTATTTGTTCATCTTCTGTCAACCGTACGCACTAGTAATTCATACATGATATTAGCCATCGCTGTATAGTTATAAGATTCACTTTCGTAAAATGTAAATGATAAAGTACATCCACCAGGAGCATCTTACTTATGAAAGAGCCCTTGTGCATCTGCATCTAGAAACCCTTGTGCTTGTCTGTTACACTCTCTTTTTCTTATTCGTTAAGCATGTAGGTACGTAGTTACTTAGAAGATTATTATAGTTCCAACTAGACATCAGCGACAACATCATGACCTTTTGCGTTTAACAACATACTTCTACAACCTAGATCACAATCCATCGAGGTGACTACCCTATTAGTATTGAGCTTGTTAAAAATCACTGAATATATAACTACACGTAAATGTTTGCAAGTCAATATTCTGGCTTGTTCGCAGCCGTTTCTTGTTTATTTTGTTTGGACAAAAGTAGATAGTAATGCTACACCTACAGCCACAGCATGACTCGTTCGAATACTTGTTTCAGAAGCATAACGAAAACGATTGTTCACACAACAGTAAACCTAATCCTACTACAACACCCATGTCTGTCATGTGCTAACTAGAAGATATCACGGCCTTTCGAGGGCGTATGTGAATGTGAAAAGACACCTACAAGAGATCATTGACGCATGGTGATCAGTTAGATGATTTTACTGTCGGGGAGCGTGATCGAGGCAGCCGAATCGTCACGCTGGTCTTGATTTGTTGCTATAATCGGCAACGACAACCTCGAAGCCCAGAATGCGAATGCCATCGTCGGAATTGTCGGCAGCGAGGGCGTACAATGAGAATATTAACGTTAGATTTTCAGATAGAGCCACAAGGTCGTCGTCGTCATCATCTTCAGTTTCATAGCGCGTGGCTCAAAATCGTGAATCCTAATCGAGAGGATCCTCGACGAAGTTGTAGATAGTACCGATCGTCGATCGTGTCCGCTGATCTACACTGATGAGTGTTCTGACTGAGAAGATGAAATTTTTCGTGTGAACACCTCCACCGACATTTTGTTCGAAAATGCGAATAACTTGAAGAGGATGCCAATGTGATAGTAGTTACAGCACACATCACCTGAACAAGATGAATCATACGATGCAGTTACTACGTCGGCATTTCTAGGACGGCAACAGCATTCATTTCGTATAATCCTCGCTTACAACTACATCTCTTCTCCATCTTTCAATGTCGATCAGGCACTCATCATGGCTATCGTCCCCTTTTGTTGTTTTCCGCTCCCTCACCTCCACCTCGTCCCAGCCCTCGTCCTCCACAGAGATTCAAATCTTTAGATTCCTCAGAAAGGCCCTCGTCTTCGTTTTTATCACTACTAGTTTTCATTGCTAACAACTTGTATTTCTAGATGACCTTGACCCACCACTTCCCTGGAATATCTTCTTGCCTCATTTAGAAAAGCTAATTTTTCTAGTAGTAGCTCCACGACTAGATGGCCCGAGATTTTTACTAGAAGTAGCAATGATATCAAGAAAGTCATGCGGAGGACGACACGATCTACCTAATAGATTGTCGTCGTGTTAGCAACAGCGGAGACTCCGGACGAGAGTTATTACTATTTCTACGCTGGTGTGCGCGCGCGCGTGCGGTCGCTGTGTTCCTAAAATGGAGCTCCTGCTCTACCTCTAGATGAGATGTCTAAGTGTTTGACGAGTTCCTCTTCAAGCACCATTGAACACTTCACTTCTACATACGGATACTTGTGGTCATGCTTGTTGCACAGCGTATACGTATAGGACATTATTCCTGTTCCTGAGAGCTGCTTCCTGAAACTACGAGACGTCGAAGATGAAGTTGTCATCGTATTTTGTGCTTTCGTTGGCGGCTGCTGTCGTCAACTGCCTGCATGCGTGGGGCGTGCATGAGCAGTTTTATCCAGCAGTAATACATTTGGCGAGCGACAAGGTTTCGCTCGCAGTCCTGTACAACTTCGTCTTCTCTTGCTTTCTCATGTTCGGCTACGCGACGCTGAAGTTCTTCGTGGGTATAACCAACTTCTTCAAATAAACTTTGTTGACTTAGATTCTTGATCAACATCAAGATCATCCTGAAGATGAAGATTTGGAATAAGTACGTGGATGTACTACAACTTCTACGTCGTGCGTGGTCTTGTTCGAACTACAGCTATGATCAAAAGTTTTTCAAATTATAAGTAAGTACTTATTTCCCATTGTATTCATCAACGTCTTTTCGTTCATCAGGGCGTCTCCGGGATTTGGAAGTGGAGCAGCTGATTGACAGCGGGCGTGGATTCGTTGCGGACACGATTCTGTTCTTGGTGTTCTATTCGCCGACAATCGACCAGAAGGAGGTCGCCACACTGGCCCTGATGCAATTTATCGTGGGAATCATCTTTCTGAAGATGTTTCACTTAATTTCGCAGATCCGCGTTGGACATATGTTCGAAATAGGTGCCCCGAAAAGGTCGGTCAAAATAAAGCTCGCAGTCATGATGGGAATGCTATTACTCACAGATCTCGTAATTCTAGACCGGTTTTACGGCGCAGCGGGAAAGCACAGCACCTTTTACACATGGATTCTTTTCGAAGCGTGCTCAATGGCAGCGATGCTCTCCGTCACGGGCCTGAAGTATTGTTCTTCGAAGATTTCCATGTGCTTTCAAATTATATGTAGCGCTAGTACTACAGGATCATGAAGAACTGGAACTCTCTCATAGTTTTTTCAATTCTTTCGTAGTACACTTCCTTCCAACCTTCTACTTTCCTGTTACAGGTATGTGCTGCACCTAATCGATACATCCTTGGAGCATGGATGGCCAGGCAAAGCAGCCTACATTTTCTATCTGGAATTACTTGGAGACGTGGTTTCCATGGTCATCTTCCTATGCTTCATGAGCATCTTCTTCATCCAGAACCCGAGTAGGCTGCCAATCTACATGATGGCCGATATTATCCAAGTCGCGCGCCAACTTACTACACGGCTACGCAACTTTCGAAAGTATTTTTCACTGTTTCTGCTTTTCGTTCTCGTCATCTAATTTACACCTTGAGCAGTTCCTTGAAACTATCGAAACATTTTGCTTCTTCTACATTCTCCTTTTAAAGACCTTGGTCTCGCTTATCATTGAATGCACTCTCACTCTCTGCAGCAACGTATAAAACCCATATAGGTACCGCCTCATCATGGCTGATTTCGAGACGAAATTTCGAGAAGCGTCGAAGAAAGAACTGGAAGCTGCTGAGACGTGTATCATCTGCCGTGACGACCTTGACGAGGGGAGCGTTATATTGCCGTGCAATCATATTTTCCATGTCGATTGCTTGAAGTCATGGCTGGTATAAGAATTACGAGAAAATGATAAGACCATTCATCATCATTCTAAGACCATGATGAAGATCAAGATGAGCATCTCTAATACTTCATCTAAGTGCATTCATCTGCTTCGGATTGCGAATTACTGGGATGACGAGGAAGAGGATCATTGTGAATTTGAAGAGCAAAAAATTATCCATCATGTCCATGTTACTGTCGTGATATAATATCACCAATATATGAAAAAAGAAATAATCCTCAGGTAATGCAACAAGTGTGCCCTACCTGCCGTAGTGAGATCCCCATCGAGAGGGAAAAGCTTAACGCTGCATATCGCGAAAGTGATATCAAGGCCGGTCGGCCTATTAGACCAGAGAACAATGCGACACCCATAGAGCAGGAAAAGGACGCTAAAGATGCGCCCATTCCGACACCGACCTATAATTCAGTCAATGCTACCGATGCGGCCGCGGGAGGGGCCCCGGAGAGGACGCCATCTGCCGCCCCTACTCCCCAAGCGTCTTCAAAGAAGGTAACGCAGGTTAGTCATAGTTGTACTTCTACTCTGATTACTGAAAAAAATGATCATGATGAAATTGTAGCACTAGTAGGGGGCAAGATGAATCACTTTCACTTATGATGATTCTTGCAGATCCATACTTTTTTCACAATCTACTACTAGCAGGTTGAGACGCCCAGTGTGAACACAAAGTCCGACACTCTCCAGTTACCCCCTGCAGCACCTGCACCTAGCTCACCTGGAAAGAGCCGTCGCACGACACCATCGGCCGCCGCTGACACGTAAGAACTTCTTGCACTAGTACATATACAAAATGAATAATGTTGGCATGATATTTTTATCTTTGTACAATACACGTCGCAGTTCTTGTTGTCATCTTCATGATCTCGTGTCTAATCGTGCACTGGATGATCTCCAAAGAAGGAAATATTTATAAGATGCAAGAACTGACAAAGTGCAACATGTTTTTTCGTGTTGTCTTGAAAATCTTTAGGTCCTCACGCAGCCAGAAGAAGAGCTTCGCTGGATCATCGAAAAAGGCTGCGAAAAAGGCGGACCCAACGGATGGTAGCGAGAGTACGCTCAGGAGACGACGAGGTTCAAGCCAGAGCGGAGACCCACCGCCTGCACCGCAAGTTATTGAGTCGCCCTTTGGCGCCACCCTGCGAGATCAGATTGCTAGGGAAGCTTATCCTGGAACCGAAGGAGCCTCGTCTTCTTCAAGCTCCGCAACACCTGTGCAGCAAGGTGGTGTGCTATCCCCGACGAGCAAGGGGCAAGCATCTTCGACGAGCAGCAGCAGCAGTTTTAGCAAGACACAGCGAAGTCGACCTCCAGCACTTGCAACTTCAACCATGCCAGGAAAAGGTGCGGAGCAAGCGAATGCCGGCCTCTCTCCATCGTCCTCTCCTGGAAATTTGCCTTTCGCAGGTGCATCCTCTTCCTCCCGGAGTCCACCATTTGCCTTCTCGTCTGGGAATCCCCTTCTTGGCAACGCGCCACCCACAACGTCAGCGGCCCCACTCTCTCCTACCTCTGCTAATAAAACACAATCGGGAGACACGCCAACCTCGTTCGCGGACTTCGCCAGCCGCTTGTCTATGCTTCCTGGCGGTTCCTTGTTACTAGGAGGCGCCATGATGCAGGAGCAGCACGTACATCACCAACGGCGTATGGAGCAATTGAATTGCGCTCTTGAGCAAGCCAATCAAGCAGCAACGCAATTGGCAAATATGCAGGCCTTTTGGCTGCGGCAAATGCAAGTCCAGCAGACCACGTTGCAAATCCAATCATTGCAGAAATTACTAGTGACGACTAGCGGAGTTCCAGTCGACGCTCCTGTTGCCTCCATTCCAGTAACGACTGCAGGAGTTCAAGCGACCACGACTTCGGCCGCAGAACCAGTGAGCACAAGTGGAGGCACGACAGGCGCCGCAGGGCACGGCCAAGGGCCTGTCGATTTAGCAAAGTCCATGGCAAATGGCTCGCCGCCATTGACAACAACTACAAGTCAGCACCCCATCATGGCGTGTCCCCTAGAAGGTATAGCATCAACGGCTGCGTCGCCAGGTGACCTTGTCGCAGCTGGCACTGCAGCTTCTAGCGCGAGCAAGCAGATAACCGCTGGGAAAACATCGTCTCTGAACGGCAACGGAGCAGTAACTGAAATAAAACAAGGACAAGCGCAGGCTGTAGATGACAATCGCTCCGAGTTATTGGTGACGCTCGGTGCGTTTCAAGACCTAGTCCAAACTTTACAGACTTTTCAAGGCGGGGAGCAGAAGACGGCTTCTGCTGCAATTGCTGGCGCGCCACACTCTTCCTCAGCAGCGGCAGTGGCATCCGAAGGAAAGGAAAATGTAGCGCCACCGAAGCTGCATATTCCAACCCCTGCAGGTGGCAGTGCAGTACTTTCTTCATGCGGCGCAACATCTAGTATTAAACCTGTGCTGTCTTCGTCCTCTTCAACTGCAGCTCAGCAGCCTGGCACTACAACATCAGAAATAGGTGCATTACCTGACGATTCAGCAGCTTCAACTTCTAAAAAGCAACAGGCACAAATAAGACCCACGAAAATCGCGGACCCGGGACAACAAAGTGGAGGTGATAAAAGAAAAGCAGATGCGGTTGCGGGAGGAGGACAAGTAGGAGTTGTAGAAGAAAGCGGAGCACTTCTTCCTGGAGGAGCTGCTATGTCAGCAATGTCGAAGAGCAGCAGCGCTAGTAGCTTTGCTTCTCCTACAGAGGAAGCGTCACTTGAGAGCGCAGCGTCGCCAACTGAAGATGATGGCGCGAAGGGCGCACTAGCTGAACTGCGCAAACTCCAGGAACAAAAATTTAGAAAGAGTCGTGAGCAAAGCACAACTTCTCTTGCCACTGCTACGAAGGACTAACGGATGGTCGTGATGAGGTAAAGTCCTCCTGCGATCTTACTTCCTTAGTCTGGCCCGTCCTGCCTACCACCCCGACGACTTCTCCTGCTCTCTTCTTGTGCGGCTCATTTTTAGCAGATCCATCGTAGATCAAGCATACTGTACAAACCGTGTTAGCCGCAACACCTCGAAATATTTGGTCGTACGTAGCTGTAATTTTCCGTTTATTTTGCTGCCTGTGGTTGTGACCATAAAACTGGTCTTCATGTCTTTGAGCCGTAGAGTGATGTCTACTTATGTGTTAGTTGTAACCAGGCAACACGAGCCTGCTTTGGATGGATAAGAAAGTTACATTGAGATTGATTCCTAGAATAAGACTTCTTTATCAGGAGGCAACAATTACATGTACATGCGTGCATCTATGGAAGATCATCTGAACATGATAAGTAGAACCAACATGATGAAGACTGGAGAACTACAAGGAGTTGTTATTGGTAGGTCCGACTTAATGTCTGAGCTGACTTCGTAACTAGGAGTCTTTCCACCCTTCAGTTTTTCGCATCTGTGGATGTTAGCAGAGCCTTGCTGTTATGCAATACATACGAAGAACATGTAACACAAACACTTTTTTATTACCTCTGAAAATTTATTTGCTTTCATGACGATCAGTCACGATCTATAATGAGCATTCAGATCAATAAGTCAGAATGAGTCCTTCATCTTTGTCTTCAGCAGATGGCCTAAACGACACACTCTTCTTGTTCGATGACATGGCGGTAAAGACAAGAACTAGCTCACTTAAATTGGAATCTAGTCTGCTAACTTTCGTTTTAGTAGGTGTCCACGAGCAGATGGCGCCGTCATCTGTTCTAGTATCACACAGGAGTTCTAAGTATTTGAGAATTTTTACGCACTGGAGCTACTTCACTGTCCACCTCTCATCCCCTGTTTACTCTTCGTAACTGAACTTCCTGCTCCGGGCCACGAAAATGGCGGTGTCCCGTGAACTTCGGAAGCATGAAAACCCTCTTGTCCCTCCTCATAACGATTGTTTCTCGAGCGACTCCTTGCTTTCCCCAATTATGAAGACATCACACCTCACCTCCGAAGGAAAAGACTCGTTGAAATATTAGGCATGGTTGCGAAATCCGCTGGTGCCGCGACTTGCCAGTGACGGCATCGCACCGCATTAGCTTTTGAATATTCCGCCTTCAACTTGGAGTCGACTGACCGTTCGACATGATGATCGACCCAAGACACACTTCAGTGGATGGATGCACTGCACGCGTGCCGCGCGTGTTGTGCAACACGCACATTGTGATTTGTCGGCGTGTATTTCAAAAAGGCTAAAGATGACTATCCAAAGAAATCCCTGGAAAACCGCAAATCTTCAAGAGCTGAGTTGTTGCTGAAGAAGAGGAGGAAAAAATTATGTAGAGATTATAAATATGTAGTTTTTCAATTGTCTTCTACTTTGCGTCGACAACATCATGATCGTCGTCCCTACTGTTCAAGCATTGTTCAAAGCTGACATTGTCCACGAGCTATCATGCTTTATAGAATAAAATCATGGTGTATTCTAGGACGAGAGGAACAAAAGGTAGAAATACTAACGTGGTGGCTAAGGCGGCTACTTTCCAAACCCACGAAGGTGATGGAAACAAGAATGATGTCCTACGATCGCTTTGGCAGAAGATTGACTTGAAAAGCGGCACCACGTCTGCAAAACAGTTGTCATCTCGCAACGCGTCCAAGAACGATGACCCTCCGAATTATTGGCGAAATGTCGAGTTTGTTTCGCCTAGGCAGTTTGAGCAGGAATCTCAACAAGTTATCCTTCGAGGAGTTGATAGCGCTGCGGTTGCTAACGACATCAAGTCAAAGGCTGTCGCGGCTACTTCTTCTCGTTTAGAAGTAGCAGAAGGACGCGGGCCACCGCGTCATAGGCTTAATAGTAGCGATGTGGATGATATATACAGCGATGACTTCGAGGACCAAAGTCCGAAGAGGGGAAAAAAGACGGAGCTTCGCGCAGGAGAGGGGGCGGGTGCCGGATACGGCGACATCGTGAGTAGCGAAGATTGCGGTAGCCCTCGAAGCGACCAGGACGTACATCAGGATGAAGAACGTGATCGCGATGGAGGAAACACGACGGATGCGAAAGAGGACGTTCAACGAAAAGATCATGAAGTCGATTTCTCAACCTGGCTCGCGAGGCTCCACCGCCTGCAGGACCGGCAGCAGTGGCTGTGCGCGCGGCCTCTCGACTTCGACGAGAGCGAAGCGAGTTTCTTTCACGAAAGGCCGCATGCTGATTCCCTACTGTTCAAGAAGACGACCATAGGTCGCCGTGAAGATGATAGACTCGCCTGTCCAGCCACGTGGGCTTCGCGTCTGCCGATTCCCGGACACACGCGCATACGTGACGATCTCGTGCGAGCGATGGAGACCGAAGAAGTTCTCAATTATGTGGATGAAACTGAGTACAGTTTGTTCTCTTTTTACCGCGAGGATAGCGATAGAAGAGAAGGGAAACAGGAACACGAAAAGGAGAAGGATGGAGAAGCAGTCCTCGCGCAACCATCAGCAGCACAGCAGTTAATCCAATCCAAAGCTCGGGTTTCCGTTTCTCCTTCGCTGCATTCCTCGACTGCTGGAGATATAACGCCGGAAACTGCTAGGGACATAGTCGTAGAGAAAGAGGCTGTGCCCATCGTGAATTTGCGACCCAACGACTTCGATTATGAGGGCAAGCGATCTCCCGAAGAGCGAAGGAAGAAGGTGAAGAAAGAATGGCGCGAGCGGGATATTCAGTTACGAACCGAAATGGCGACTCTGTTGCAAGAATTGCGGGCGCATCGCGCAGCTGCAGCACGTGAGATCGAGAAGAGGCGAAAACAGAACGACACGACTACTAGGTTTTCGACTTGCGGTCCTTGCAGGAGGCATGAGGATTTCTACTTCCGCGACTCGGGCGGCGGGCCGCTGAGCACGATCAACCTCAATGGCACTGACCACGTAGCAAGACATCGTGGAGGAACCCAAACATCATTTCAACAATCAGCAGTAGCAAAGACCCTATCAAGAGATGGGCTTGCAAGTCAACATCACCTTGTAGAGGAGGTTGATGCAGCTGAAAAATTTGAAGACGACGATCAGACGAGTCCTCGGACGCAGAAGAGTGAGCCGCTGGACGAAAATCTTCATCCGCGTGAACTCTTACCTGACCCGTCACTATTGTGGCTCGAAGATGACAGGGTTGTAGCAGAACAAGCCACCGATGCGCACATCAGCTACAAACATCATCAGGAGGATGATCTTCATGGACGCTATGATCGTGTTTTCGGACAGCCTCAACATCGATCCAAATACGGAGAGCACCTGATTACGAAACTGCGGACGAATCTTGCCGCACAACAGATCGTGGAGCGCGGCGGCTTTCAAGGCGCCAAGATCGATACTTTTGTCACAAAAAACCAATTTCTGACCGACATCTGGATGAAACAGGCAGAAGTCGCAGCATACCTGCCTCAGGAGGACTTATTTTCATCTGGAGACCTTACTCGTCCATCTCGACGAGGAGAAAACAATAGTAAGGGCGCCCTTCTTACTAAGACCGGCACATTCACTACGGTTGCTCCTGGTCGTGGTGAAGAGGACACAACTTCAACTGGAGATGATCACCCATTCGCCATTCGTGTCGCAGCAGCAGAGCAACGCGCTACGAGCAGTTCGCTTTTGCGAGAAATCTTTAACACTAGTAGATCACAAAGACCTCCTCCGCGTCCGCGTAGTGCTGCGCTTCTTTAACTTCAGCGGGTCGTATACACGACTAAGTCGGGTGATGATCCACAATCATGTTGAAGAGAGTGCTCCTTGATGCATTTAAGAACACCAAAACAACACGTTGTACTGGGTGCGGTCATGTTAATGATGTGATTTTCGAGCAACCACTTGCCTAGGTGTGGTTGATGAAAGTACTACGTGCTAGTGCTGCTTGCATGCTTGTGCGTTTCCGCCTACCGTGTCTCAAGTATCCTCTGGTCGTTGCTTCTGTCATTCACAAATAACATCAGGCTGTTCACCGAGGACAAATTATTTCGTTCTAGGGAGGTGGCAAGAAGCAAGAAAAACAAAGAAATGGATCAGTATCAAAAAGTTACTCCCTGTTGAAGCAACAAGTACGAAACGCATCTACTACCAAAACGCATCGACATCACAGCAGCTTGTCATTGTGTTTTGGTGGGTAATCATAATGAATAATGCCGTTTAATAAAACGAAGACGAATTTCCACCCGGGCACTATTTCTAGATACTACAACTAGTATTAATTTGTATAGATGACACTGTCACTGAGTAGTTGCCATTTTTTGTGCACTTTTCAAGTAGATTAATCACATCATGTGCAAATTCTACACATAAGGATGTCGGAGGACACGTCAGTATGGTACTACTGTCTCCGTTTCTTGGATGATCAAGATCAAGATGAAAATTACAACGCTGGGTGTCGTGGTAGAACAAACGAGGAGAGTGATGCAGCAAGCTCTTCTTCAGGTGGACTCCTCGTTTCTCGCCTGGTCCGTTTTGCAGATTCGACTGTGGAGTATGTAGATCCGCCACCTGTTGACGATAATGGGCGTATTCCAGATTACAAAGAAGACTTTTTTCGCGATGCTATTGCGCCTTGTCTGTCTGACTGGAAGCAGCAAGAATGTGCTGCAACAGTTGATGTGGAAGATTCAGGATCCCTCCGAGAAGAAGTAGAAAGGTTCATAAAACGCACAGCAATTTTTTGCAGGGTTGCAATGCCAACAGTCCATCCTGGGTATGGATCAGCGCAATCTACAACAACAGGAGGAGGTGGGTGGCGCCTGACGCGTGCTGACGTGACGTCTTGGCTCCACATCTTGCAACGGGCAGTCGGAGCAGACTCTGTTGTGGAAATTAACACACACGCTGCTGCAGCAGAAGGAGTTCCGCAAAGCCACGGGTGCGCGTCAACGACGTCAGTCCGAGATAAGCAGGTGGCTACCTCTTCGAATTCCAACAAGAGCATGCACGCTGCCTACAAAAGTGGCGCGTTAGCATCTCGATTCGCAATAATGGATGAGGAGGGAGATGCAGTCGAGGAAGAAGAAAAGAACGATCATCCAGACCGGGATTATTTTAACATGAATACTTCAGCATCTTCATCAGGCACCACGACGGATAACGGCAAAGGTGGCAACGACCAAAACCAGCTGCGACGCTTGCGGCAGTTTTTGGCTCAAATTTGCGTCTCTAGCGGGTTCGCGGGTCTTCACTCGGCCACGCATTTTCTTGCGGTTCTCACGTCGACAGACTCAACACTTCAAGGTTTGGCGGAAATTGTCAGCGATCACAAGCAATACGTACAGGGACCAACGAGTTTCCCTTCTTGTGTAAGCTGGGATTGCTGTCATTGCAGTCTTGCCAGCAACACTCCAATGGAGGACTCTGAGCCTCCAGCCTTCTGCACTGCGTGCGGGAGTCATTGGAGCGATAGTACGGTCTGGCAATGTGATTGTGGTGTGGTCTGTCGGTTTGCTCCTGCTTTTAATCCACAAGAAGTTCCTGGTAGAGGGAAAACGGCCTCCAGCCAAGCGGCCGCGATTTCATCTTCAGGTGAGGACGTGTTACTCAAAATACTCCGGTTGCTACCCTCAGCTTCACACTCACATGATCCCGGGTTTGAACAACAACTGTCCTTCGATCGATGGCAACATGCAAACAATGCTTCATCTAGCTCTGCAAAGACTATTTCAACGCGCGAAGTAAAAGACTCGTCCTCGGGAGGTAGAGGTCTGCTGGAGGAACCTGAAGATGCAGGTGATAAAAGAAACATCGATGAAGATGATGATCTAGATAGGATACTAAGTAACATGGAACTTCCCATGGTTGGACAGCCTGTGTGTCCGGTATGCGGCTGGCTACGACCAGTCGTGCGACAGATGGGTGGCGACGCTCTATCAACGACCCCACACGACAAGCCGTAAATGTCAGGCAAGCAGCCTTTTTGAATCTTGAAAGAGGTCTGAGTTCTAAGAAGTCGGTGCAAAGAAAGTACCAACATCAAAAATAATAAGCTGACCTCAGCGTCCAACAAAAATAGATGTTGGAGAAAATGGCACAACTTGTACTTAGGAACGGCTATGGCACCACGTGCACTTAGGAATCCCTTGCCATTTTGGATGAAAAGCTTGAACTTTCTCTTTCCCTCGAGCCGACAACTACAAGACTTGGCATGATAGCAGCCGTACCATGGAACCTCAACAACATTTCCTGAGTAAGCCTATGAATCATCCGTATTCTGCTTCAACAAATGTCGTCGATTGCCTACAGCTACCAGGAAGACATCCAGATCATTTAGTTCGGAAAATCATCGGAAATTATAATTCATTTTCATTTTACTTTTTGATTTTCAAAAAAATTTAAGTCGATCTGGTACGCAATCTCGTCTCAATATATTATAAATATATCGCTACTTTATTTCGTAAATAAAGCTACCGCCTCGTGGTAGCGTAAAACTGAGTATGTAAATCTTAATATTAGAACCATCTCCAAAAATGAAGAAAGCAATAGCTAAACCTGCTTCGAAAAGCGTGTCCAAATCGGCGCCAGCGAAAAACAAGTCTATTGCTGGACCTGCAAAAAAGTCAGTGACAGCCGTTCCCACTCCAACCCGCGGAAATTCGAAGATGCAAGTCATGAAAACCACGAAAGGTACAACAGGAGCTGTTGCTTTGACGATAGCTTCAGGAGCTGCATCGATGAAGAAGGCTACTGTGAGTGATGGTGCGAAGAAAAACCCTACTATTGCTGTGGCGAAGACTTCAAACACTTCTGCAACTGCGAAACCGAAGGTGAAGGCCTCAACCGCGGGGGGAAAGGGCATCAAAGCTAAAGCAGGGAAGTCTTCCTCTCCGAGCATCAGAGCTAAAGCGGGGAAGACGGTAAAGAAAACCGCTGTTGCACCCAAAACAGAGACTGGTACTGGAACATCCCTGGCGAAAAAAGCAAATGAGAAAGTCGCGTCGTCGGCAACTAGTACATCTTCGGAAAAAACAAACATTGGTAAGCCGTCGATGAAGATGACCAGCACGATGAAAGGAACTAAGGCAACGCTTCTTGCAAAGGTGAATAAAGTGAAAGCATCGTCATTCTCTACTGCTAATGCAAAGTCAATTGCAGTTTCCAAAAGCAACAGAGAGAAGGACACGAAAAAACAAAACGCCGTCATGAACAAGATCAAGCCAGAAGTTATGAAGAAGCAAGGTGTAGCAGAGTCGAAATCCAAAATAAGCAAAAATTCTGCGTCCTCTTCTCAAGCTTCTACCGCGAAGACCAAGAACAACAACAAGCCGCAGCAGAGGGTCAGTGTCCCGATGAAAAAGAAGGGCAAGATGATTTCAATTTCAGCTGAGGAACTTCGCGAGAAGCTCTGGACTCTGAAAGTTCTTCGTGCGGACAAAAACTCTCCTGTGGATATTATCGGATGCAACATGCTCGCTGATGAGGGCTCTCCCGACGCTCCTTTCCACCACCTCGTGGCCGCTATGCTGTCAGCACAAACGAAAGACGTTTATACAGCCGATGCCATGAAAAACCTGAAAGCGTTCGATGTAAAAAGGGCGGGCTTCGAGTCATTTCAAGGAAGCCTGTCGGTTGTATGATTCGGGGTGATTGATTTGATGACGCCTGTAATTGATAATTCGTTGTCGTTGATTGTACTTAGAAAGCTCAATTAAGAAGAATGTTAAGCAGCCAGGTAAAAAGGACTTCTTCATTATCACTTCTACAACTTGGCTGTCTCGGTCTCCCACACCCACCTTCTCGCTCTCCCTCGTCCGTTCATATATTGCGAAGATTTTGGCTATGACGGAGGACGAAATCGATTACATGATCCATAAGGTGGGTTTTCATCAGCAAAAGGCGGCCAATATCGTGAAAACCGCGCAGGTTTTGCACGATCGTCACGATTCCCGAGTGCCCTGCGACAAGGAAGCGCTGCTTGCCCTGCCTGGGGTCGGGCCGAAAATGACTTACCTCGTTCTCCAAGAGGCATTTGGCCAAGGTGATAGCGGCATTTGCGTGGATGTCCATGTTCACAAGCTGTGCCCGAAACTGGGTTGGACCTCTGAAAACCTGAAGGACGCAGAGAAAACGCGTGTAGAACTGGAAGCCCTTCTACCAAAAGAGGAGTGGAAGACGATCAACCCGCTGTTAGTCGGTTTGGGGCAACTGCTGCAGGCGCGCCCGGAGATGCTGGTGCGTCAAGCGTTATGGGCTGACACTGTGGGGAGCGAGGAAGCGTTGGCGGAGGCCGTAAAAGCGTGGCCACCGCCGAAGAAGGGCATCGACGGTGGATCGACATCCACTTCTGCATCTGAAGAAGTTGCTCTGGATGGACAGAACGGAGGAGCTTCAAGCACGAAAAAGACCACAAAGAGAAACGCTTTGAAGAAACACGCTCTCAAACAAACTGCTACGGTAGAGGACGAGGCGGCGGCTCTAAGTGGTGTGCACCTCAAGAAGAATGCCTGCCTTTCGTTCCTGTTTAAGGTGTGTGACATCTTGAAAGTGAGCACTTCAGATAAAACCAATGCTATTGGATTGGCTGGAGAGATCGAAGCGACGAGTGCAGTAGAGTTTTTTCTGGAGAAGTACGACAGAGACATTGTCATCGCTGCCGCTAAGCAAAAAGATCGAGCGGGAAAGAATGCTATCGACCGTGCCGCACCAAAAGTAAAGAAGATGTTGGCCGAAATAATGGAGGGCAAGAAGGAAAAAACGACAAGTACGACCGCAATGAAGGCAGGGAAGAAAAGCTAAGTAAGTAATTATAGACGAGACGATGAACGAAAACGAAGATGAATTTTTCAACGCACTATGTATGAATATTTTAGAAGACTTCTCTGCTAGAAGAGTAAACTTCGTTACCTCAAGTGGGCCATGCTATATTAGAAAACTTCTCTGCAGCGCAGAAAAACTCATCAAAAAAACTACTAGTGCTTGCACTGGGACTGGAAGAAAACGACTCAGTTAATTTCTTGACAACAGCACGCTTCTTGCGCCGACAATCATGATTCAACAAGTCTTCCTAAAAAATACATTTCGTCCACCATCAGAGAATATAGCACTGGTAAGACTCTTCAAAACCGACCTACTCCATCCAACGACCGTATTTCTGACAACCTTCTTCAGATTGTCCCATGATCGATATGATCCAATTATATTACAACAAGTAAAACAAAAATTTCAATTTCACGACTTCTAATCAAAATCATCTGCAGGGACTATTTTTTGCTTTTTGTTTTTTCTCTCATTGGCTGCATAGCGGGAGGAGCCGGCCACAAGAAGAAAATGACGCATGAAGATGAAGGAAAACCTTAAGCAACTAGTAGAGTTTAGTGTTCCTTCACCAATTTCACTAACATGCATGCTCTTACTTAGTGAAAAACATTCCTCTAGTTCGCATCAGCAACCAGTTGCCGCGCAGCTCCACCTAGGGCCAAAAATATTTAAATTGATTAAGCGGACAGCGCTCCGCCGCCCAATCGTAGCATTCACAAAAAGCGCGTAATGGGGAGACGGGCAACGCCCCGGGTGGCAGGTACTAGGTGTGTCATTTTCCCTGCCTTTGCTCCTAGGCTTGACCATTTTGGAATCGTAGGGGCAGTAGCGTAGTTTGTTAAGGAGATTAAGAACTCCCCCCTACGCCGGTAGCTACGCGGAAAATATGTAGGCAGGTTTTGACTTATCGGAACTCACTTGCAATATACGCAGGTAGGTTGTGATTTATCGGAACTCGCTCACGATACAAAAAAAAAAAATATTATTGAGTTGTATTGGAAAGGAAAAAAATGCTTGGATTGATGTTTTTGGATGCAGCGTCTGCGTCTAGCACCGTCTCAAACTACAAGAAGATCCGACATCTTGAGGTTCAGTTCGATCAAAGCACAGAAAAGATCCGATATCTACTCGTACAAGGAAACATAACAAGATCGGCGTCACAACGATCGTGAGAAATTAGCTATCAGATCAAAAAAATGAGACACGACATAATCCTTTGAAGAAGCAAGGTCTTTCCACTATACGTCATAATTTCAAGTTTGTTCGTCATGATGTTTTTTCAAATGACGGTCGGATTTCAACATGATGATCTTTGCAGCACACACATTCTACAAACAACGACCAGTGAATTTTGAGGAGCGGTTGTCAGAGGCACTCCTGCTCGATCCCCCCAACGACTATTGTTTTTTGTACTACAACTACCTGGTACTAATATTCAACCTTCCCTCGTCTGTACCTGTTTACCCTTTTTCTTCATCCCTCTCGACAAGGATTTCAATATCATTATCGGGGCTCGGTCTCACGTGAAGATAATTGTTTTGCAACTCCTGCTTTCCCTGCTACCTACATCGAGGCCTAGTACTATGAGTTTTTTGTTGATTCGGATTAAATTTCGAAGCATGCAGACTCGCACGTCACTTTCGTCACTTCAAGAATATCAAGAAGTTTCTGTACGGTCGTGTACAGCTTGACGAGAACAAGATGCCTGTTTACGGTTTCGAATTTGTGGGCGAGAGCTGGAAGCACAACTTGATCTTTATCTGGCATTGCTGGATTTTAGTATCGTGCCTGTGCCTGCTGGTCGCTCTCAATTTTCCGGTGTCCGTTTCAGGACCGTCTGAAGAACGCGGATTCCAGCCGCCTACCAGGTTCGGCACGGAGACGACCTGCGCACGTGAGAACTGGGGAAACAACGTTTTTGGCAAGATCGTCTTCAACGCAGTGGCGGGCCTTTTTTTTAATTTGTTCAAGATTGTGGTCCTCTTCATGGGCCTGTGCGACACGGAGTACATGCACGACGGATTCCGGGACCTGGGCAGCGTCAAATTCGCTTTCACAGTGTTGATTACATTGCTCTCATTGGGCATGGACATAGTGTTCCGACATGTGCTGTTGGGCATGAAGTTTGGAGGCGTCTTCGTGAACAACTACCCGCTCATCTGCCGACCGGGAGGAGCGACTGGCACAGTTCCTGTAGCAGGTCAGGCGGCTGCATATGGGGGAACTACACCGATGATTCTGTACCAGAATCAGGGGGGAAGCAACGTTGCCGGTTTAGGAGGCGCCTTCCCTTACGACCCTGGTCCGGGTCATATGGCTCCACAACTACACGCGACTTCAGGAGGGGGCCTTCAAGCTCAAGGGCAGCTACCGTCTGGCGCAACTTCTGACGAGGGTCCAAGAATGCGTCTGGACGAATGGAGCAGTATTCCTGCATGGATCTTCCTGATTACGAATTACGCGATGCATGCCATCTTCCTTATCGCTATCTTTGGAGCCTACTGCAGCGGTGACAACCGCGAACACCGGAGAAAAACCAGACCGCGGAGACAGCAGTCGCTAGCACAGGTGTATCCAAGCACCCTCTCCGACGTGGAGGAGGGCTTTGCAGCCAGCGACGACGAACAGGGAAGGGTCGTGCCAACCTCAAGTCGCGGAAAACGAAGCAAACGAACAACCGGTGTGGAAAACAGTCTGTATCAACCAGCAACAACGACGTCAACGCTGTACAAGAGCAGCGCCAGACGTGGTGCGGGAGGGGGAACCATTGTAGGTACTTACCGGCGAAGTAACGACTTATTTCATCTTGACGGGTCGCGGCGCGGAAGTCGTAGTGGAGGTGGATTATTACCAGCTGCTTCTAGGACTATTACCCGAGGGTCCTCTACTCGTGGCTATCGGGCTGCAGCTGGATCATCTGGAAATAATCTTTTGTACGCGCCAGCTACCTCAAGTTTCAACGAAATGCAGGAGATGGCCCGCCGACGACGAGATATTCACCTTCGCGGCTTGCCGTATAGCTCGGAGAGCGATAGTGACCCCGCGGCACTGGATGCAGGTCGTGGTGGAGGCATACCAAGCTCGACAGATGACGAGGGTCTTCAAACAAGAAGAACAACCACAGAACATCAGCTAAATCTAAATCCGGCTATTCCTCAACATACGAGTCAACATAGAGCGCCGCTCGCCGGTCGCAGTTCTCTTCCAGTCCGTGCGAATCGGAATGTCCATCTAGCTGTACCCAACACAACAAGGCGCAAGCGAGACAGCAACTGCTCGACTAGGTCAATACGTGGACGATTAGCAGAAACAACATCATCTGCTGGTGTTGGCATACCTATAAGGAATACTGATACTACTCAAAGTACTAGGAGAGGCATCCTTTTGAGGAAAAGCACATCCGGTGCACATCAGGAAGTAGCGGATCCCGCGCGACAATCACGGACATCCCCTACCAAAGTCCCCGTGCATGATGGAGGCGAAGCGGAGCCGGTGGCGGAGCTCGATACAGCACTCGACCAGCTCGAAGCCGAGTTATTTGGCCCCTCTTCCGCTAGGGCCAGACTTGATTTCTAAAGATTAGGTTGAACGCCCATGATGAATCAGCGCGATCACCACAGTTATTGGTACAACAAGAAACCTACCTCCCCCTCTCAAAACGTCTCCCAGATTTCTAGCAAATCTATACCGAATAAAGACAAGAACGCTCCTCTAGCATAATAAAGGCACCTCAGCCTACCCCACTTCACGTCGTTTTCCCCCTCTACAGTACTAGCCTATAATTTCGTTCGTCGAACTTGGCGGCCCTCTAATTCGAAGAATTTACAACATGAAGATGAGAACTAACGAGTCAGTGTTCATTCTCAATTTCACGAGAGCAAAGAAGTCCGACCTAGAAGTACTTACTCCCATCTGTGGCTGATTCTCACGTGCGTCAAGAATTAATCAATCGCGATGGCTCCGGTTTGACAGCCAGATTCTGAGAGAAATAACTACTTTGTGGAGCACGAGCAGTTCGTGGACGCATGAAAAGTAGGAGACCACAACAACCTGTTGATGACAATGAGACGACGAGCATGCATTGTTCCGGTGTGTATCGGTATCGGTTCTCTGTCATTTCTGTTCCTTTGGATCTGGTTACTTATACCTTAGTTGTCCTCTATGCATCGGTAGTTGAGAGGGAAAACTAGTAAATCGAATACTACATCCACCTTGCTTAGTTTGAAATATTAACGTAAACGGTATGATCGCATTTTTGGCTACTCGTCCGACGTGGTACGGCGACTTCCACGGAAGCGGTAAAAATTCTACGTAGCAACATTGTCCTTCATCAAAAAGAACATGCACGTACACGTTCGTCTGCTGGAATATAACCTCTTTTTTTGTAAAGAACAAAAACTACATGAGCTTGTCCTTGCAAATGCCTGCTGAACGTGATATCCCAGAAGCGTTCTTCGGTCGTGGCGAAGATGCTGGTTCCGGAGTAGGCGACCAAAACGTATTCGGTGGTGGCTCGGCTTCGTCTTCGTCCACCTCTGGTGTTAGGTTAAGGCACATCTCCTCCACTACTGATGCCTACGTACCTTTCAATGCAGCATTAGATAGAGCATGCTAAGTGCTCTACTCTTCAAATTTAGAAGATAAGTAGACGGATTTCTCCATGCACATGCAGCACTTAATTTACATACTTTTCTTTTCCTCACCGTCACGGGAGGTTGATGAAAAGAGAAGGAAGTATAAATCGAAAGAATGCAAAAAATAAAAAGCTATGCACCTATACCTAGTACTAGTATGTATCGATCCCTTAAGCACCATGCTAACGTCTTCTAGTAGCTGTATCTAAAGTTCGATAGTCCTTCCAGAGACGGGTCATCTCGCATGTGGCCGGCTCGGAAGTCCTTTGGGGGGATGAGCAAGCACCTTTTGGTAACAAGATTGGATTTCTCGATATGGCGTCAAGCTGGCGAATACACGCCTACCAAGGAGGAAACGCGGTTACAGAACAAAATAACCAATAGTGCCACGACCTACGGCACCGCAGCTGGGTGCTTGACCTACGTAGGAACCGGACAACTGTTGAGGCGGCATCTTGGGGCCAAGCTTACACCGGGCGTGAAGCTCGTACTTTTCTATTTTTCTCACACTCACTGTAAGGAGTTTTTTAATTCTACTCGTGCCGGTTCCGGTGGCAACATCAATGAGATCCCAGATCATTGAGTCAAAAAATTGTTGAATTATGCTCGTCGATCGAGAAGAACAACGAGAACATCTTTTCTATTTCAAGGAAGACTTTTCACAACTAATCCCCCGCACTTCCAGTTGCCCGCTTTCGTTGTCGGAGCGTCCACTACATTCGCTGCTCTGAATGTTCAGTGGGGTCAATGGATTTTGGGAGTTTTGTCGCGTGAAGTGCCAATGGGCAGCTCGTGGCGCAGCAAAGTTCATGAGATCTACGATGCGGTCTCTACAATACCAGAGGCGGACCTGATGAGCGGGCCGAACAAAAAGGTTGTCGAAGTCAAGCTTGTAGACATCAAATTTCCTTATGAGGAGCGTTGTTGTGATTAGTCCAAGCGCGGTCCACTCGCATGATCCAAACGCAGGCTGTTCAACTCTTTCGAATAACGGCTCTTGCATATCAAAAGGTTTATTTTTGTAGATCTAGATGATGTTAATGTTATCCGCACTCATACCCTATGATGATGAACGAAGTAAGTACCAGAACAAGCAGATCAGTAGATCAGGCCCACGAATCTCCTGTTGTAGTTTCGACCTTCTTCCTTCATAGAAGTTGGGCGAACCAGGACAAAAAGCAGCAGTCTGAATTTTCCGAGGATGCTGCTGGTTTCGACAAGGTAGACGAGCAAAGTTCTTCGAGTGACTCAACAGGCTTTTCGGATTCGTCTTTCGAAGGTGATGGAGGGATTTCATCTTCTGGAAGTAAAAGCGGTAGGACGAGTGCTGGCACGTCTTCTTCTAGTTGTAGCACGCAACAAGATTATGATTCGTTTGGAGGTTTTGGGTCTTCCGGAGCGGCAGACTCGTCTAGTTCCCGGAGGCAAAGTAATTCGTGGCGTTTGGATGCTTTTGATGATTCTGTTCGCCCTTCTTCCGCCAGGGGCGGCGGAGGAAGATCCTCTACTCCTCGGGGAGGTGATCTTCCGGCTCCTCCAGCGTCCCAAGATCGCAACTCTCAAGGTGTACGTGACGACCGATCATACCGCACATGGGACGATATCAGAAACGGTGGCCCAACAGCAGCGGGCACGCAATCACCTGCATATCGGTCTTGGGATGATATTCGACAGAATGCATGACGATGATTACTTTCCTGGCGGTATACACGACGACTCATGAAGGTTGTCAATATGGTCAACATTGTGATTGAGGAAGTAACACTGTAGAATGCAGGCTTGCGAGTGCACCTGCTTTCAGAAACATGAATCTCAACCTCCGCTAACGCTCTTCAAATCTTCTTGTTATTCGTATAATAACAACATCGATGAAGATCGAAGAAAGTGTTGATTGTTTTCGATAGCAGCTCTTGAGTTCGAATGCGCCGCCAGATTCGCACGTTGTTTGTGCTTCAAGTTCGCCTTGGTATTTTGCGTAATATGTCGTGGTGATGCCCGCTTCGTAAATCGCGCGAGCTTTCGCTTTCCTGAGTAACAAGAGACTTCTCACTCATCTCAGTTACTGTTTATTGCAGTTGTCGCAGACGCAGTATCAACTTCAACATGAAAAGAAAAAGAAGTCATTGAAAAATTAGCACACGAAGTAGAATTACTTAGATAAGAAGCCAAAGGCAAAGACAGCAACACCATGGCGCCATCACGGGGAGTAGTGTGTCTGTTATCTACGACGTCCTTCTCCGCTCCATTGGCGCCACCTGCGTCGGAGCGGAAGCTCTATCAGGAAGCTCTGAATCGGCATGACAACGACCATACAGCAAACACGGGTCCTCCGAAGGTGTTGGGTGCTCGTGGTGCTTCGACGGCGAGAGCACAAAATGAGAGA
The DNA here is from genome assembly GCA_905178165.1 of Amoebophrya sp. A25. Classification (NCBI taxonomy): domain Eukaryota; class Dinophyceae; order Syndiniales; family Amoebophryaceae; genus Amoebophrya; species Amoebophrya sp. A25. The sequence goes on along the minus strand of CAJINU010000004.1, from coordinate 1,540,442 downwards.
TGGCGACCAGAAGAACGCAAAAGAGACCTTGAGCAACGGGTCACGGAAATAGACCAAAGGCTAGAAGGCGAAAAAGACAAGATCAATCAGGACGTAAGGATTTCAGAATAGCTTTTAACGACCGTAATGGTCATGATAGTTACAGTTATGGTCATCACAAAAACAATAGGAAACAGAAAATATTTGACAATAAGTTTTTAGGGGCAGTTGTATCTTTCTCAACTTTTTATTTTTTTGAAGAATCCACGTTGACCCGACAATGCAAATATATCTTGTTGCTCCTTTTGCTTCATTTGGTGATCCTTCTGATGTTCCTGTTTGAGCTTGTTTCACATGAACGGTATGTGCTCCTCGTTGTCCACCTTATTATCTCGTTAAACCAATTGTCGATATCGGCCATGTCGTGTCTCTATTTCCTCCAGTTTGCGAAATGCGGGGAGGAGCAAGAAGAGAAGGTAAAGCTATGGCCGTGGGGTACACGCTGGGTGGGACGGAAAATGGTGCCGAGAAAAACAATGAGCGAGTGTTACGGCTAGTAGTTTTTTTACCACGTTGTCACGTAACAAGCGCCTACATCCTAACCTTTCTTATAGATCATCGAGATGTTGGCTTTTGGGAGGGAGTACTAATTATAAATTGTTAGTACTACAAATACGACTTCTAGGTTGTTTGTAGTAGTTTTTGCTCCTTCGTGGTGTTGTTTCATTTCTAATATTCTGCCCGCTATCGCAAGCCGTCGATTTATGACCGCATGAACAACGCCCGCAAAGGCTCCGGGCAAAGCATTTCGACAGGTGCGGTGGATACGCGGAACAGAATCATGAATGCGGCATACGATGTGCGAGACAAGGCTCAAGCCATATGGACCAATGCGAAGACCATGGCACGAAGGACGAAAGAGCGCTTCAACAAGGGGTTTGACGACTGGCAACGTCGACAGCGGGAACAGGAACAGCATGGTCGATACGCCGCGCGCGCCAGGTTAGGCGGCGACGACTACGCGGTGAACCAGCGGAACAAGGCAGCAATCAAGTCGTTGCGTCATCGTGACGCCACGGGGAAAATAGAATCTCTGGACACAGATAGCGTCGCGCACCTCATTATGTCGCCACATACGTCCCACAGCGACCATTTCCTCGTGTACGATCGAATTCCGGGCGATAATGTCTACGGCGATATGCACGCTGTGCACCACATGCAACAGCATTTCAGTGAGTGGGCGGACTTTATTTGATTGGTTGCAAACAACGTTGAGTTTGAGTTTCTAGAACGAAAAAACAAAAAGATACACAGGGAGTATGTCACAAACGGCTTGTAGAAGTCATTTTGCACCATGCAAGTAGAAGAAGGAGAAGCTACTAACTATATTTATTAATTTGATGTCTACATGCAAGTACTAGTGATTTCAACATGCAAGTGGAAGTTGTGAAAACTAGGTATTACGTAGTACGAGATCTTAGGCTTACATAGACATACTACGCAATAAAAAGCCCGTTCGAGGTTTACCAGAGAGGTATCTGAGCTACAGTGCCTGCAGTCGCATGATGTTGATGAAACGATTGTTCATATTCTCGCCACAATGCATTTTTTTAATAGCTACTGTCCACAGTGAAGTGCACATGCACTTTATCAAAATGGAGTAGTACAGGCATGCTGGACTAGCACAAACTTGAGCAGAAGAAACAACCCGATGAAGAGGAACATGATAGTAGATATATCTCGTTGGGAAACTGAGTGCAAGAGCGAGATAGCATTTTTATAGAGACGTCAAATATACAATGTTGGGTTTACCATGTTGACCCTTGGTGTTTCGGTCTTGATTACATGCGACGGAGTTGAAGATTATAGAGAGCAAACATTTTTAAAATCGAAATACACTGAATGAGGTAAGCAAGTAGGAGAAATGAAAAACTCCGCTAAAAGATATATTTGCGCGCAAATACACAAGTCGTACTTGGCAGTCAACCACGACAGTACCATCCTTCTCCTGTGTTGTTCGAATGATAATTCTACCTGCTTGTGCTTTCTATGGTGTCACGGATCTTAACTTGAACTTCTACATGGTCTTGGTGGTCAACTATCCAAATGATAGGAGATAGGGCTCCTACATCATGATATTGATAGGGTAGTCGCAAAAGATTTGAAGGGCGATCAACATGACAGATCTAGGGTCCGAATATGCGTCACCGAGCGGCGGCTTTCGCCAGGCAGCTGCTGGAGCCCAGATTATCACGCCGCGGGGCGTCGGCGGTTTCTCCACCCCAGGCGGCCAGGATTACGGCACACCATGCGGTAGCCGCGTAGGAGTCGAGTCTATATCCGGGGAAGACGTGTACTGCTACTAGTAGCGGCTACTTAATACCTGACTCACGGTATCAGTATCCTCTTTCATGTTGACTCTCTAAAGGCCTCGTCACAACGAATGACTGTTCATCTTGTTACTCCATTTCCTCCACTAGCTCTAGCACTAAGTCTAGCCCTAGTCTCCTTTTTTCCACGAACAGTGAACCCGAGGAGTTCGGTACGCCAGGGACGATACCTGGCGGAAGTGCGCGGGATGACATTGTAGTCGATGATGTCTACCCCGCTTCCTGTGGCGAAGAAGAGCCTGAGATACTGAAAGACGAGGTCGATTGCTACATGGAGGAGAGCGGGTCATCGAGTACTTCATTAATATTTTATCAAACATTGATTTGCTATTTGTGCTTGTATTTTGTAGTTGTGCCGTTTCTTGACGGTGCGTGATGGACATGTTATTCCCCGATAGTGTACCCCTTGTGATTCATGTGTACTTTTAACATGCATGTGCATGATTTAAAGCCCTCAGCAGCGGTTTGATATCTCCCAAAATAAATGAATAGTTTGTTTATCTCGGTGGTATCTAATCCAAATTATCCATGTCGGCTGATCAGGTAGCGATCGCCTCGCACCGACGTTATCTCGAGAGCAGCGAACTGCATCAAGCGATAGTGCGACTCAACGCCCGATTGGGTTTCAGAAACGAACTGACGCGCCACGTTCGCTCTTTGGCCAAAAGTCTTCAGCGTCAGTACCACACGTCGTAGAGAAAATAGATGACGAAAGCATCGACCAACTTTCTTCGACAAGGAGAGACTGCGAGGTGATGGAGAGCGGACGAACACAGGTCCTTTTTAGAGTCTTTCTGCTCTAATATCTCCTTTGTCTTTTTAGAAGATACAACCAGAACCAAACGTCGAAGTAGTAGTTGACGGGGTCGACGAACGTTCTGCGTCTAGCAGCACTCATTCACGTGAAAGTATCAATTTGACGTCACTCATTTTAAACTCATCCACGTCACCACCACCAGGCGACAGTGGAGATGAATAATCAAGAATTCGGCTTTTCTACAAGGCAAGTTGATGACGTCCTGGCTGCATCCACTGCAGACGTACAAATATTTCTTCAACTACAACCACAGTATTTTTGAGGAGCATCATTTTGAAATTTGGTACGTGGATGTCACTGTGATCGTCTCACATTCAATTTTAATAGGATCAGGAGTAGATATCAAAATCAAAGACTGACACGATAAAATTGTCACAAGATGAGCATGATTAAACTACGGATAATAAGTAAACATAAAGTGAATCTTGTTGCAGACTCACAAGATTCATGCAATCATGAACATCGCTAGAGCGGCGCCAGCAAACAATCGCGCGTCCACCTTCAGGTCCGTTTTAGAGAGGTCGCCGCTTCAGAGTCCTCTGTGCACCTCCAAGAAGCGGAGGACCCAAATGGAGATCGTCGTCAACGTACCTATGCGAAGCAGGAGGATGTTGCAGTGGATCCGATCGAAATGGACATCTATCCGCCTCTTCGGACCTCCAGTTCTGCCCTCTTCGACTTGGAAGCGCCTGAGGAAACAGGCGAGTTAGCAGTGTCAGAAGAGGCAACGCCACCTCTCATGCTTCGCGGACAGAAAACATTGTCGACGACTTCATCAGGATGCGATGCGCAGAACGAGAAAAGTGCTGTTGCGAATAGCAGCACTGCGACTTCTGAGGACGCGGTCAAAAACAGCGTAAAAGATGACACACTCGATACAGCGGCAAAGACTGCTAGCGCTGAGCTAGTTGCAGATGAAGGAGTAGAAGGCGAGCAGGAGGACGCACTTGCACGTGGCTCAGCATCTATCATGGAGAACAATAAGGTAAAAGCTACGATAAGTGACGCCTTGGGCGACAACAATGACGCAGAGAATATTACAGACGAAGCGGGAGCGGATGTGCATGAAGACGTCTTTTCCTCTCCTGTCAAGGCAACTGCAACAGAGCCAGCTGTGCCCCTCCTCGGGCCGCACGCGAAACGGCCGTCCTTGAAGGTCAATATGAGTTTTGCGACTAGACCTCTTCTGCTGCATGCCGCGGGAATCGATTCTACAACATCAGACGCGAGAAAGTCTCTGGGGCAGCATCGCTTCTCTTTCAATGCGTTGTCCCCGCTAGGCGCGGGACCGGTATTACTCTTTATCGAGAACTCCACGATAGTAGTGGCTTCCTTCGGTGTAAACATTCTTCTTGGCGGCCAGCGGTGTTTATGTGGTAAAGAGGCGTGTGATCGGAATTATGATGAAGTCAAGAATGTCTTCATCTTTCCAATTTCTGATTCATGTTTTTGTGCGTGTTTTGTCATCTTCTTCAATGCACAAAGAGAAAAAGATAAACTTCTAACTCCAAAATTGTTGATTAAATCTTTTCCTTTCCTCCAGCAGGTTTTCCTACACCGTCCTTCGTGGGGGCTTCGCAATAGCAGTGCAGCGACACGGTATTCGAGTTTACCAGCTTATCGTAGCACCTCCAAATGTTGTCCTGCGCCGGAGACGGAAATAGGGACGTCAGTCCGGGACGACCTAGAGGAAGAGCTTGCGGCTGCAAATCAGAGCAAGACTATTTCTACTACAACATCTTCAAAGGGAGCAACGGAGAATAGAAAGTCCTCGAGCCCTTCAGTCCCTGCTGCGTTGCGAGCGTTCAGTAAGCGGACGGAACCTGCAGCTTCCTCCGGTTTACAGGACAGCACGCACTCAGCTGCCAGTCGTTCTGTGTCCTCATCTACCACGTTACAGCAAAGACACGAAGTTCTATCCCGCGCGAGCCGAGGCCGTCCACCGCCAGTAGTCGGTGGCAGCCGTTTAGTTGTGTCCGTTTTACCCGTCGCAGACGCGCAAAAGAGCCTTGGTGGCCGAGTTCTGCTTGCTGGCGGAAGCACAGGTATTGGTGTGGCGAACACACGCGGCACCTTGACGCCAACGTCGCTCGTGCGGACCGGGGCTGGCGTTGCTACACCGACATCGTTGCGCCTCGGCGCAGCAGGGAGCCGCGAGGGCAGTTTGAAGCGTGGCGTGTGCCATTGGCACGCAGTCCAGCGGCCTTTCTTTTCCCCACAATTGCTATCGTCCTCGACCTTCTCGTCACTTGCCGCGTGTGGTGGTCCACTGAGCCAAAGCGTGCGAAGCAAGATCACCCTTGCCGCTGGCACCCCCGGCTGCTCTCGGTCGACCACGCGAGCGACACCCGACGGGGAGGATGTGGGCGAATATCTAGACCGATTCCGGAAGTCGTACAACGACGCTGCTCGGGAAGAACGGTTAGAGAACTCTGCGAAGTTCCTCTTTCAACCGTGTGTGCGTCTGCCCACTCCGGGAGCGTCAGGCACATCGTCCAGAGCGTCTGCTGCCGGAGGTGGCACTTCCGACGACACCACTGGTGACCAAGTGAGTGCTTCAAATCAAGAGTCGATGAACTACAGCACTCTGACGACTTCGGGTTTGATGAACTTGGTGCAGGAGACTCCACGCACCTTTGGCGTGATTCCGAACCAGGAGTGGAAAAAGGCCAGCCCGGGAGCTTGGAGTATGAGTGCGAACGTGGCAGGATCCAGTCCAGAAATTTTCACCGCTAGTCCAAGCCCGTTGCTGCGCGTACAGACCAGCACAAGCTCGACAAAGCAGTCATCCGCAGAAAAACCTGTTGATGTACCTGCTGTTCCTACCTCTACTACTGCCGCAGCTCATCAAAATGTTGGAGCAGCGGCACATCAATCCTCATCTGCGTTCCTTTCTGTTGGTGGCAGAACATTCACGGGCGCAAGTAGCTCCGCCTCGTCTCCTGCGGATGCCAGTGCTGCAGCCGCGGGTGGCGGCAGCTCCTCCACCGTATCAGAGAGCTATAACCGCGTTTCGTCTCTGCTAATACAGCTTCCATCGAAAAAGAGCATTACCACTCCGAGTGGCCTAGCCACGAGTTGCACATCTACGCTCGCAACCAGCTGCATGTCTCTTTTTCCTCAGAGAAATCACGACAAACCCCTGCCTTCCCCAAGTGAAATCACGTATCCACCAGCAACGTCGGGCAAAGAAATGGTTGGCGCAGTGTCCACTTCCGTGTCGACCTCTACGACGACGCCAGGAGGCGGTGGCATCGGCGTACCCTCAAGCGTGCCCGCGGTCACGCGCCGTGTGCATATCGGAGACATCAATTATGTTGTCTAGATGAATAACAACAACACGAGAATACTAGTTGTAAGTAAGTACATCTTTTGAAATCTTCTACTTTTCTTGCAGATTCGTCTCCTCTAATTTGCAACGCGACCGCTGAGCAGTTCGCTTTGTCGGGCCCCCATCCAGTTTGCTCCACTCTTTGCTCCTCGGTTGCCGATTGTGAAGAAAGTGTCGCAGGAACCCTCTCCAAGTGCAGCAACATCGGCGCAAGCACTTTAAGAAGTATACTAAAGAATGAGAAGAAAATTGGAGAAAGATGAAATAAGTTACTAGCTTGGGGCGTCCGATAACATCCCTCCCACTAGGATCCCCCTCCTCCCCAAAATAAGAAACTAAGCAAGGCAAAGACGTAAGCGATGCGCGTTCTCAAAGTTCGAAAATTTTCCACGTTTTGCCATCGTTTGGGGATTGGTTCTCGTGCGTTTGAAGTCAAGGGCTAAGATCCCAAAGCTTTTTGACTTTCAGCCCTTTCGCTGAGATTTAATGCCTTGGCTTCGCGTTTTTCAAATTTCGAAGATTCTCCACGTTTTGCTGTCGTTTTGGGATTGAATTTCGTGCTTTTGAAGCGCTAAAGTCCCTAAATTTTTGACTTTCAGCCCCTTCCCTGAGATTCAGTCTCTTGGCTTCGCGTTCTTCAAATTTCGAAAATTTTCCACGTTTTGTCGTCGTTTTGGGATTGAATTCTGTGCGTTTGAAGTG